>JAVSBS010017242.1:0-219208 GCA_033124195.1 Coracias cyanogaster
AGATGGAGGAAAGGGACAATCGGATTTACTGGACTGTGTGGATCCGATGGCCTGGCACGTCAGACCCACAAGAATATAAGGCTCTAGTAGATACTGGCGCACAATGCACCCTGATGCCATCGAGCTACAGAGGGGGCGAACCCATCTGTATGTCCTGGGGGACAGGGGGATCCCAACAGCTGGCTCTATTGGAAGCTTAAGTAAGTCTAACAGGGAAGGACTAGCATAAAATCCCCATTATGACTGGCCCAGATGCCCCATGCATCCTGAGCATAGACTATCTCAGGAGGGGCTACTTCAAGGACCCGAAAGGGTACAGATGGGCCTTTGGTATAGCTGCCCTGGAGGAAACTGAACAATTGCAGACCTTACCTGGTCTCGCAGAGGACCCTTTGGTGGTGGAGTTGTTGAGGGTTCCAGACCAGCAGGTGCCAATTGCCACACAGATGGTGCACCAGCAGCAGTACTGCACCAACCGAGACTCCCTGATCCCCATCCAGCAGCTGATCTGGTAGCTAGAGAACTAGCTAGACTCATTCAACTTTCAACAGCCCCATATGGCCAGTCCGAAAATTTAATGGCGAATGGAGACTGACGGTGGACTACCGTGGCCTGAATAAAATGACATCAGCAATGAGTGCTGCAGTGCCAGACATGCTAGAGCTCCAGTACGAACTGGAGTTGAAGGCAGCCCAGAGAGGAACAGATACTGCAATGTAAACCGAATAACTCTGTTAATCCTTGATCTCATTCTAAGTCTCACGCCTCAGAGTGATCCTACGTTCAATCCAACTGACTGGCGAATGTTTGCATTGTGCTGGATGCATTTCACACACATACTAGAAAATGTCAATGTATTCTGTTACTGGGTGCTAACACCTGCTTTTAACCATCTAATTGTCTAAAGTGCTCCCAAATATCTGCACATCATTTTCCACATTCTGGGCCTTCACACCCTCCTACACTTGCCTGGTCCCCCATAATCTTAGACTGGATTTTACATAAATATTCAGTATGGGTGCATGTCTCTTTGCTTTCTGAATTCTTGTCATGGGCCTGCCCTGAATTTTCAGAGAGAAGTGAATACGAAAGAGCTTGAGTTCCTCTCCCCACACTGCATTTGTTTCACTTTCTCCTCTTTTCACTCACTGGTTTAATCTGAAGCTCTCTGTGCTCAAGTGTAGGGTTCCTGAGTTCCCAGTTCATAGGATGAAGAGATTGGCACTGCTATGGGATGCAAGAAATGAGGACACGCCACTGGATATCTTCCTGATCTGGCTCAGTCGCTCTACCTTCAGGCATCCATTTCTTTACTCATATTCTTTTCTGAAAATCTCAAGACTGTGTAGTGGTATCTACACAAGGTTTTACATATAAAACACTAGAATAAGAAAGGGCACATCTCAGTTTCCCTCTCATACCACTAAGCAAAGCTCTTCTGAGAATCAGTCTATGGTGCATTAACTTATTTATTTTTCCTTCTTGGCTTTAAAAGCAGAATGACTGCAGTCTCCAGTCACATCCATCTCTGGCATGCAGATAGGTTTGCAGCAATGTGGAGTGAGCATGGTTCTTGCAGAGCGATTCCTTATCACCTCAGCTGAGGTGTTCACAGACTGGACAACTAGTGCAGTGAGGCGCGGGCAGCTCTTGGAACTTGAGAGGAAGTGCAATGTTAAAATACACGGGGGGTGGTAAAATGGACATGGGTGGTGGGGTGGTAAAAAAAGACAAAGTCCACGATACGTTGTCTGTGCATTTTATCAGTGTCTGTCATTTTGGATGACATGATGAATGGTACTAACTTTCCTAAGATGGCCAACAGTGTTTTCTGGAACTGAACTAATACAGAGGATCAAAGCACATCACTCTGCAGTTGCTGATGTACAACAGCAGCTCCAAGAGTTCTGCATGAGGAAGTAGGCTGTCGCAGGCCTGTGGGATAAACCTGCCCAGTCCTTTGGAACCACATACCATGAGCGACAGAGCCCATACTGACCAGAAGGCAGGCTGCTATCTGGGAGCTGGCTACCTAAGACTGCTACCAGTCCATGGCTAAACCATCAAGTCAACTGCCAGACAGCTAGGTGGGGGAGGTTGCAGTGCTGTTATGAAAGCTGTTTATCCACTGATTATCAGCAGCAAGAATGTACATGAAGTAACAGCATGCTTTCACAGAAAGAGCCTCTAAATTGCATTATGGTAACAGATGCTGCACTGCATCCATGGTTTGTGCTCCAGCAGAGGCCCATGAGTAAGTTAACTAAAACCAATCCTACTCCTCTCTTCTTCAAGACCGATCAACACCAGCACGGACAGCCCTAGCAAAGTGCGGGATATGGGAGTTCTAGGGAAATCATGCATACGCAATGCTGGGCAATCCAGAACCTTATTGTTTCCCATAGAGGTAATCATCAGCAGAGTCCACTGCTAGTCTGCAGTCTTGTCCTTTCACACTGCTGGTCTCACTTCTGATGGTCAGGTGGGATGGCCACCAATAGGAGCTGGAACCTGTAGCTATTAGTTAGATAAACCTTAAGTTTGTTAAAGAGGAAAAGTTGTGGTGACAGAATTTCCCAGAATTTAACAAATTTGTATCACTGCATAAAAAAACATGTTTGTGAGAAGCTGCAGGGCTGGGCAGCACGACAATTCAAAAAGATGTAGTTAGGTATTCAGGGCCCAGTTCCCATTTTCCAGGTAACTTCTTTTCTCTGCTTGGGACAGGGACCACGTGTGTGTATCAAACTTACAAGTTTTTTAACTTGGATAAAACGGTACAGAATATGGAAGAAGAACAAGAGCTTCTGTTCTTATGTAAGAGACCCATAAACAATTACTACTACTTTTAAAAATAAAAGTCCTTTTCTTCATCTTGTTTTCACTCTTGTTCTTCAGGTTCCTTTCCTAATCACACTGGGTGAACAAGTAATATGCTCTCAACAATGTAATACAAAACTAGTTAAAAAAAACCCAACATCTTCCTAGCCTGGATGAAACCTCTTTGATTCCCTTCTGTATAGAAGCTTCTGTTTATGAGCATAAGCAGATGCAGGAGACAGATACAACCAAAGCCGCTGCAAAATATGAAAGGAATAGCAAAGCTCAGCAACAAACTGTTTCAAGGTCTGTCTTCTGATTGTTTTATGGACAGTTTTGTATGTAATTTGAAGAAACTGGGCCCAGGGGAAAAATGACTAAAGCAATATTTTACAGAAATTTCTTGCATTTCCAGCCTAGTCAAATACAATAAACATGCTCCCCTGAAATACATACACAAAATCTAGAGATAATTAATCTATGGATTTACCAATATCCAGAGAAGGAGAGGCTCTGTTTCAAGAAAGAAACTCCTCCCCCATGCAAGACTGGTAAACGTAGACCATACTTGAGGTGCACGTGTATGCGTGAGAGGCCTTAGATGTTTTGCCCAGGAATTGGTACTGAATGGGATATGTACCCTTTATTCTTACACAGCTGGAAGAAAGACAAAGAAAAAGTAGTACCTTGACAGCCATAACAAATCCAACATCTCATTGGTAAAAGGCCTATAACAAATGTGAAGGAAGAAAGTGGCTTCGGGACCTGTGAGCACAAAACCAGAAGAACCAGAAACTGCAGAAGTACGTAATCACTTTAAAACTGCTTCGGATGTTTTGTTCATATTGATTCCAAATGGATTCAAAATGACAAATTACTAGTTTCTGACTGCTAGGAAGATGCTCACTGTATCAGGAGAATAAATAGAAAAATATTTAGGAAGCTTTCTTTTCATGATAGCAGAAAGGCAGCTGGGAGTGACCCCAGGCTTATGCACACTGCAGAAGGACCAGGAGTATTTGTTGGATAGAAAGGGAGCCATGCAGCATGTCCCTCCAAGCCTACACATACTGGCCATAAAGAAAAGCCTCATTTTTTCCAATCTCATGCAAAATGGGAATGGAAAGAAATGGGGAATATTCTCTGAAGGAGATTTTGAGGAAGAATACATATCCATTAGGCCAACATTTCATCATCAAGAGGTAACTTTTGAAAGGAAGTAATTTTAGTGTGGTCTTTCTTGAAGGTTTGATGTTAATGTTGCATCAGGGAAAAAAATAAAAAGACCACTGCAGATCCCACTACACACTCACAGCAATTTGCTAAACATCAAGGGTTCTGAAAACACCTTGGTGCATTCTGATATTTCAGGCACTACAAGTAAAGTTACTAATAGGTTTGGTGCCAAAAAGTCAATGACAAAGGGAAATAAATCATTATTATAAAGTTTGGGTGCTTAAACAACCCTTTGCAACTACGCTCAGCAATCTAGCTGCTGAGAAGTCATGGGATTCACATGCCCTGTGCCTCCCACTTGCAGAGGAGAGCTGGCTGGTGTTGTGACCCATACTGCAACAATATGGGTTGATTGCAGAATAAACATGTCCTCAGTTTATCCTCAAGGATCATACCCAGTTCTTCTAGGGCATGCCAATGGCAGCCCTTTTCCTAGGACTAGCTCCTGAAACGGGATATGACATCTTTGTAAGGTTTTCCTTTTGATCCTCGGTGTTCAGGTTCAGACCAATGAACATGCCGAGAGACTCTGCCAGCTCCTTCTTTCAGAGAGCTGACCACACAGTGTAACACAAATGCGGTTAACCTGCAGAGCCCTGAGGCTCTTTCCCTCTGCGATGTTTTCTTCTTCCTGAAGTCTTCAGACTAGCTCTACAAAATGTTACTCCTGTTTCAACTAAAATACACAGAATCAAAGCTGTGATCCCAGAATGACACAAAATAAATGAGGCTCTAATCCCACAAATTTTAATCACCGGCCTTTCACACATTATTCCTCCGCTTTCTGGGTTTAGCTTTCCAGTTACGCTCTCCCCTTGATGCAGGGTATCTTCCATTACCTCATTTAGCACTTGTAATAAGACCCAAGATATAACCTCAGAGGAGGCTTTACTTACTAGCTAGGGAACCTCTGACCAGCCAGGTGTCCTTCCCAAAGTGAAAGGAGTCGATCTGTGCCCCTGTCCCCAACTGAGCTCTTCAGGAACACCTTCCCTAACACCCAGTACAAGATGATGGAGTCAATGGTGCCTTAGGTGATTTCCTGCTACTGGTGGTTTGGGGATGAGAAGCAGTCTTCCACTTTTCATAGGACAATAATAATAATAAAGTGAAGTCCCCAGCCTAAAGTAGATGGGAACACCAGGAAACAATCTCAGGAAAACAGCTCAGCATATCGTGCAAAGGAGGACTAAAATGGCAAAAGCTGTTCTAGTAAACTTCTGTTTACTGGCATGCTATTGAGCAATAGTTTTGTTAACATGGTGTATATTCATCCTTATGTACATACAGAGTCTCACATGTATAGACAAAAACATAAATAAATCCCTTAGAACTGGGATGTGATCTGCAAGTGGTGTTCAGAGATGGGTAAATATTGTGGGGTTCTCAGTTTGTGAGGTTATGGCTGTTCTTCACAGCTCCCTCAACAGCAGCTTAGAGCCAAATCTATTTAAAAACAGTAAAGGCAGAGAAGTGAAGTTGCCTTTGGTTGTGCTTTTTTTCTCTTTCCCGTTGTAACTTCCTCTTTCTCTTCACCAGCTCAGCACTGCTGGCAGCTTTTTATAAACCACGATTCCTACTGCTGTCAGCTTGTTTGGAAACTACTTGGTGAGCTCAGTCCAGCAGCTACTGCTGTGGGTTTGTGTTTAATTGCAGACCGGCTTTGCTTCAAATTCTGTACCCACCACCATAATTTGCATTCCAGAACACTCAAAGAGCTCTGCATATTCAAAAATATTCAGCACAAAGCAGAATTTTGCACTAAATGTGTGCCGTTACGTAGCATCACCTAAAAGTGGAAATGTATTCCCATAAAGAAGTTGTAAACAACTTCTGCACAATGCATGCTGATGCGATGGCCTCTGGAAGGTTAAGCCGTGGCAGGGTGGTCAGTAATGCTGGGTTATTCTCAGTTGACAGTAATCTGCACTGAGCATGCAAAAAAACCCCCGAATATCATTCTTGTATTATCCAGAACAATAGCTGTGAAGCAAAAAGCAATATTGACAAGATCTTCATTTGTAGAGGAAACTTCTACAATACCTCAAGACGTCTGTAACACCAGAGACAGGGTGGATGGGTGAGTAGAGTGCTGCCCAGAAAGATTAAGGTTACATGAATAATTGGGAATAGAACAGTGAAAAGGCTTCATCTAGCCATAGCATCAAGGAGAGATCGATTGCTAGGAGAGCAGGCAGAAGCAACAACAGGGAGGAGCAGGAGCGGGACTGAGGAAACACGGTGGGTTGGGATAGTGAGATAAAGAGCAGCAGCACTCCTCCAGTTTTTGTCCCCTGCCTGCTGCTCCAAAGGCAAACTCTGCCACCGGTTTGGTGGAGAAACTAAATTGGCTCAGACACATTATATTTCTTCTCACCACAGCAGAAACTCTACAGCCAGATGGGGACTGAGGCATGACAGAAAGGTCTTGGCTAGAGGCAAACATACTCAGAAGAAGACTTATATAAAGAAAACAAAATCAGAGGTTCCTTCAGGTCACAGAGTTCAAAAACTTTCACTTGCAGATCTCTAAAATGCTCCCATGTAGGTGCAAATATCCATGCCATTTCCATGGGCAGTTCAAGCCCACTGATAACAAGGTTACTTTCTGTGACTTTTCTCAGATCCTCAGAAATACTCCGTGGACTCACAGAGGCCTACAAACTATGAGTTGAGAGGTCACTAAGTGACGACTGGAAAATACATGTCTAAACACAGCACTTGTATTAGTTTACATTTAATTTCTGTAGAAATTAAAGAACAGCATTGGTAGTAGCGTGCTGCAACTGTGAACTATGTTAAATTCAGTCACTGTTTAAAGCACATAATCCAGTACTTGAATTAAACTTTAAATAAGCAGCTAAGACTTTGTATGGAAATTACATCTGTGACTGAAGAGACAAAAAACTCAAGTAAGCGCAGGGGCATATGAGTAGGAATAATGTGACTGCAAAAGAGTTAAAGCTCCATTTGTCAGTAGACCACATTTTATCATCAGCTTTCCCTGTGTTTGCCCATAGCATGCTATGCATGTAGTACTCCTAATAGAACTGTGATTATCTCAGCCCATGGCATTATCAGTGGGTCACAGTGGTTACTAACAAGACCCCTCTCAGCAGACAAAGCCATTGGGAAAGTCTGTGCCCTTCTCAGCTGGCAGGAATCCTGCGATCTGGGGACAGAGTAGCCGAGTTATAAATACTCAGCCGTGGCTCTGCTTTGGTGTCTACTCCTCTGTCTCCTACCATCTCCTAGTCAGAAAATAACCATTTCCCTTTTCTTAATGACCACTGAAATCATTTAGGGAATTTCCAGCACACAGTGTACAGATTCTGATTCACTTTAACCCCAGAAAATGTTTAACTCCTTCTGGGAATTATTGTGAATTGATCCAGTCCTACAAACTAAGATACCCCCAGTTCCTCTTTCCCCTTTTCCCTTTTAGCCATATACGAGTACTGAGCATCCAAAGCATCCTGTCCCTCTGCAGCCCCCCGCCGCTGCAGTGAAATCTTCTCAGTCACAAGCTCTTAGGCTCTCCACACTGGTAACTGGCTCAGATTTGTGGAGGTCTCTTCTCCTAAAATGGAAAGATAAGTCCATTGGCCTCATTTTCAGAGATATACATATACCTCTTAGCTTATTCTCCCATAACATTCTTTAAAATGTTTCACTGCTACCACTATAACATGGTCAAAACAAAATCTCTCTGTTTCCCTTCCCTTTTACCTCTCTCTTTTAGCAAAGCTATTCTTCTTGCTCTCGCTGTCACTTGGGTGTTGTCTCTGACACTATGCCAACCTACACAAGCAGGTTTTATCAAGGATGTGCAGCTTCCTCTTGCAGGACACCTGGAAGATCAATTTTTTTCACTTTCATTGCCTAAACTCTTACCCACTGATAGCCTGAACAGTGGCAGTCTCCTTTTCTCTGGCCTTCCTAGCTTCAGACTCTTATCCCTTGCTCTCCTTTCTCCAGGGGAGATCAAGGGGGATCAAAACACTGTTCAAATGCTCTCTTTTGTATTTCTCCCTGATATTCCTCTCAATTACCACACCAAAAACAAATTTTAAAGTCCTTTTAAGACCCCTCACACAACTGGTCCTCCCCAGACTTTGTTCATTTAATGTACAGTATAATACAATACTGTAATTGTTTAATGTTTTATCTAATACTTCTGGCACAATAAGAAGAAGAGTTAAATACGGTTCAGTACCGTCAAATAATGGACTGTAGGTAGAGAAAATTGCCTGTATTTAAAAAAAAAATTGCAAAATTAGAAGACCAATAACTACAGTCAGGAGAACAACAGGACAGAGGAAATAAAGGAACAACCCATATACTGTTGGCAGAGCAACTCTACAAAAAATATAGCACCAAAATACAAAGCAAAACAACCGTGGCCAGACAAAAACTCCTTCAACAGGCCTGCAGTCTGACCATGGCTGATGCAGCATTTGTCAAAGTGGTAAGCAAATCGTACTTCTAAAAACTCGACAGCTTCAGATGGAGCTCCCTAAAGATGTGTTTATTGGTGAGTAGTGTTTTTCTCTTTAGAATTCTGAGAGATTACTAAGAGAGATAATCCTAATAAGATGCAAGTCTGGAAAGTATTATTTACATTAGGAGAGCAAGTCTTATTCTAGATAGAGTTGTGCTCTCAAGAAAGAACTGCTGCTTAAATATCCAAATATAACTCAGAGACATTTCTGACACAGCTTGGTGGAGGTCACTATGACCCAGGGAAAGAATCCTCGCTAATGGTAGAGCAGCAATTTAGTTCACATCATAAGTGCACTTCTAAAATTAATCTCCTGATTCTCCATGCTTACTGTACTTTAATATGCACCACACAGCCGTATTAGAGCACATAAACTGGATTATTTTCAGGTGAAACTGAAGATGTGGCTCAGGACTCCAGATGCAAATGGGAATTCAGTCCATGGCATCAGACTGGAGCCAGTCTGAAATGACACGTCCCAAAGGAAATAACAGAATGGTTGCTGAGCCTTCAGCAACAGCTTTTCTTGCTACAGATATGCTTTTATTGAGCTTATTTATCTGATGCACCTTTTATTGAGCCATGTATCAGATGAACCTCATCCTTACAGTTCAATTTTGACTATTAAAGTATCTGATATTGGCGGGGCAAACCTCAGCTGGGCTGTAGGTTCAAGGCACGACTCTATGGAGGGATGTTAGACAGTAGTGCTTGCATCATACTGCTGCTGCTGCCCGTACATAGTATGTAGACTGGATGTAGACTTCAAGGTATTAGAGCTTATTATTAGACTTCATGGTATTAGATCACTCATCCATGTTAATTGCTTGAAATGATACAGAAGTTTTGAGAGGTTGGATGACCATAAATGAGCAGAAATGTGTAACTTGAAAATCTGTTGCCTGCAGAATGCTAATAGATCATTTAAAACTAACATCAAATCTTACAGCTATTTGAACAAGTTTTTCCAAATACAGTAAATAATAAAATGTAGCTGAGATGTAAACAGATTTGGAAGCCATATACATTGCCAAAGAGAGATTTTATTCTTTGCTGAATTCTGCTTTATGGACAGTTTAAAAGTTAGTAATAAAATGAGAAATGAAGAGCTTTTAATTCTGTAAGTGGTTGCGTATCACAATGGTTCTTTACAAATCTGTGAGGCTTTCTGGATTTTACTGACTCATTATTCCTCTTCCAATGAAAATGGTTATCTTCATTCTGATATGGATTTAGTCTAGCCTATGCTTGAAAATCTTGAAAGTCCATATTGTGAAGCTAGTAAAGATTGTGATATTTTAATGACATTTTGATGATATTTCCCACTGGCAAACGTCCTTGTACAGATGCCATACATAAAACTCAGGAAATCATGAAAACTGGACTGTCAAAAGCACTTTTTTTGCCAGTAGGAACTGCATCAGCTTTAGGAGGGGATGCCCACATAGTGAGGAAAAGTCTTTGTTTAAATGTAGCCATGGGTACCATGAGGGAGCCTCAGGGAGTGATAACCTCTCAGAGTGGAAAGGAAAGCATGTTTTCCAGTGGCATCTACATTCAGATTGTTAAGGATCCTAAGGTGAAGCTCCACATGAGAAAAAGTGATAACGAGTTCCTCTCAGCCAGTAACTTGAAGTAGCTGCTTTCTGGTTGCTACTGTCTCATTATGTAAAAATACCACAAAGATATTTCAATTCACATCTCCTGCTCAGTAGCAGTGTATATAACAAAGAGCTAAACACAGAGGATTGTGCTTTAGAGCTCCAGACGCCACAGGTTCCACAGCCAGAGAGACCCACAGGCTTCCCTAAGAGAAGAGGGCAGGCCCCACATGACTTCTGAAGGTATATTCAATGTTAAAGATCCACAAGCCATTATTACCTCTAGATAAAACACATTCAATGGAAAACAGCTCTGGGAAGAATATGGAACATAGAAGGGAATCCTTTGCTTAGAGGTGCTGTCTCACTGTTGCAAGAAAACTCAGTAGCAGAATCTACGTAAACACCTGTTCCCGACGTCAGGATGAGTGATGTTCTATGTGGTTTGAGTAAGGAGAAAAATTACCTTTCAAGCACCAAACAAGGTTTGAGGTAACGGGACCTCTCTGTGATGTGGCTGCTAGTTGAAACCCTTTTGCTTTGGTAGTTTGTGGTTAGAAATAGCTTGAAGAATAAATGGGTAGAAGTAGGGAAAGAACAGTTTCAAAAATCTGCACACAGCAAGGTGATGCTTAGAGGGAAAATCTGTCAGATTAACATGAATGTTAAATGCTTTTAGAAATAATCTTTCAGAAACTTAACCTTTTAACTCAGCAGGTTTTTCTCAAGTTCTCCAACTTCCCACCATGGAGAAGGACCCCTACCCTACTTCAAAAGCCTTTCTGAAGGTCTGATTACCCTCTGTGAGTAGCAGTTCACATGATATGCCTCTGGAAAACAGTTTTCTACTATAAAATTGTTTGGTAGCTTCAGCTGTTTTGTGCATTTAAGTCATCTAATAAGGCACCACAATGATCTGGGCCAAAGGTATCATTTCTATTTGGCCTTCCTTTAGGACAGAGAAGATTCTGTGATTACAAACGTAGGATACAACATTGTTACTAGTGATGTTCCTGTACAAATACCACAGTGTAGGCAAACATTTTATTTTGCTTTTAGCATTTCCATTTATGGAGATCCTCTCCCTCCTAGGAAGCTTGTTCAACTACTGGACTTTCTGCTGGTCACCAAGCTTTATGGCGCATTATTTGGTTCTAATTCATTGTATGGAGAATCAGTTTCATTATTTATACTGATAAACTTGGTGAGCTTGTGATTACTCCTATGTTAGACATGGTTGATACTGTTGGTTATGTAGCATTCCCTGAGCACAGTAAGGCTAGTACAAAATATCTACCCTTATTAGGTAATTTCCTGTACTAAGAGACAGCACAGAGATATCCTCCAGCATATGAAATATAGTTGCACTCCACTTTTACAGAAGCCTCTCTGTGTAAAACACCACATTTTTAAACCTTCTAGTAGCTGCTTAAGCTACCTTTCAGTGCACAATGAATCAGATAGCATATGTTCTTTGTTCTGAATCACCTTTTTAATAGACATCCAATTTCCACAATTACCTATTATCCAATTACCCGCTCTAAGATTTGTGTATGCTATTGTTCACTCCCTTCTCCTCTGTTTGCACTGAATTTTATCACAGAGACTGCACTTTGCTTCTCTCCCTTTCCTCCAGGTGGTTCTGATCACTTCCAGGCAGGTATCCAATGGGACATGCGAGAATGATCTCAGAGACAGAAGTGGACTGTATAGCAGCTTGCCTATTTCTAGGTTAAAGTCAAGATTTCATGGTGCAAATAAGAATAAAAAGCTAATGCACCAACTGATACTGGTGTAATGCAGTTTGGGGCTTCAAGAGTTAATCTCCCACCATGTTCTTGATCTTATCCCATTGCTAATATAGTTTGCTTGTTGAGTTCCTTAGGGCGGAGAATGAGAGGAACTTGTGAGTGGCCTCTGGTTTTACCAGTGTATGAGGGAGGAAGTCTGTAGTGGCTGAAATTCCCCCTCACACATAGACCCAGGTGAGTGGTGAACAGGCTACTTCCAAAAGCAGAACCTGTGGCACACAGGCATAGACTGAAGGGGAACAACCCAGACAGAGAAACTTCACTTTTCCAAGGCGTTAGTAACTAACTGCAAGGCAAGAAGGCACTTTGCAGAATGAGAATGTTCTCCCTCGTAGTGAGGCCCCACCCTCTGCACCCTGCCCAGCAGCCCACTCACCCCTGGCCCTGCCGAACCGCGGTACCGAGGGCGCTGGCTCAGGGCAGCCGTGCGTAGGGAAAACAGTGGGAGAACGAATGGGGAGAACACCATGTGAGAAGGGCTAAAGCCAAATCTCTGCACGAAATTTCAGCACCTGTTTGGATACGAGTCTACAAATCTTGTTCTCTACTCACTGCTAAAGGCGCTCAGGATCTGAGAGAAGTCAAGGCGTCGCTGGGACGTGTAACACTTTCACCTTTTCCCCCGCTCATTTTCTCCTTGCAGGAGCTTGGAAAGAAAGCACAAGAAACAAGGACTAAGTATCTTTCAGCAAATAATTTTGCTATGTTGCAGAGTTTATGAAGAAAGTCTCAGGGGCTTTGAGTGTTCTGTAGAAACCTAAGACTGTATATTTCAAACTGCATTCTCTTTTTTTTCCTTCCTCTAAGTATTGCCACCTAATTCCAACAGAGGATTATTATTAAAGCAAGTCTATACCACGGCACCGTCCTCACAGACGCTGCCAGGACTGTGTCTCTACAATACATCATTAAAGCAGCACCATTGCTGTGGTTCATCCACAGTGGGAAGCATTCACGTGCCGGGTAAGCCCGGCACCCCTGTGCTTGTTTACTGGTGGCAGGCCTGGGCTCTGGGCTGCTGATTAGACAGTGAGCACCTGCCCATGGCAGATCTGGCTCGGGGCAGACTTCCTGCTACAGCTCCCTGAAATGAGATTTATGCAAACTGGCTAAGAGCTGTGACGTCACAGCGCACTGATAGACCCAAGGGCTATCTCCCTTCTACAGACATTTGATAAAATCAGGAACTTCACATACAACTCGGGAAGAAGTTCACCTCAGAACCTATTAGGGCAAACTATGAAAACTTGTTAGGGTCCTTCTCCCATCCTGAGATCCATCACCGCAAAGGGACTTCACGGAGTCCGAGGATCTCACTTCTTTGTTTTTTTTTTCTTTTTTTCTTTTTTTTTTTTTCTTTTTTCATGTAATTTTTTCAAGTCAGTTATTCTGGATGTTTGAAAACTGAATTAAGAAAAATTCACTCAGAAGTTGGCTGAATGTTGCAAGCTTGCAAAATGGAAGGATTTCCCCTCATTCCCCCTGTGAGTATATGGGGTTTATTCCTAATATGGATCATTGGGCTCAGTAGCAAAAGGCAAAGTAAACCAGGTTTTATTATTTGAGAAGATCTCTGTTTTGGTCTGTGTTTGCAATGCCAGGAAGTTGGGCTTAGGCCAATATATAAAGCTAGTGACAACATTGCAATGAATGGGAAATTAACATTTCCTCCCTAAACTTGTATCTGGTTTTGATCTCCACTTGTTTTCACAGATTAAGTGTATGGTATTTCTGTACAGTATGGGTATAGCAAGTTAGTACTTTTTTTATTCAGTGCTGGCTTTGTGACATAAGGGCGAGTCTTTCTTCAGGTTGTAATTCTTAATCATCTGGAGTCTCTGGCATAGTTTATGTATTTAAGTGTCTATCAGTCTGTGAGAGAAGAGTTGCCGAATGCTAATTGTGCTGCAGATTTTAGGACTCTGTGTTGTTTGTAGTGATGGCATTTTAGTTTCTGACTTCAGCTTCTCTTGAACTGAACTATCTTGAAGTCACTTGCTAAGAAAAAGTAATTGATGAATAAGGAGAAAAAAAAAACTATAGCCTTAACTGGGTCTTCCAATGTCTTCTCTAAGATACAAACTTTTCTGTATGCTTATGAGGCTGTTTCCATCCTTTCCTTAACTCTGAAGCATCTTTACACTGCTGTAATTTATTATATGAGGAGTTCAGAAATTCTTATTTATGAAGAACGTAACATCACTAATGTTGCTCAGAATTAAATCTTAATGGGAAATCTCTTAAGCAGGATGGGTAAAAGAGGTCCTAGTTAGATATTAAATTTGTAGAAGCTGAAGACATGTCAGATAAGGTGTTTTACTTGTCTTTTCATGCGGTGTATGACTTATGGTAATTGTTCAGAAAACAGAAAGAGACAATGCAGATCCAAGAGTCCTTCTAACAAAACTTGTATCGGGTTTTCGTGTGGTCCTGTCCCACCTAAGGAAGGCTAAAGACATGTTTCCTTATCTTCAACACAGAAAGATGGCCCTTTGAATTCCTTTCATGCTTGGTATCCATGTCGACTGAAAAAATGTCTTCTTTTTGTGAGACCCTTTAGTCTAGCAGTTCAGCATCAGCATCCCTGAAGTCCCTTATCTAGGCAAAGGGTGAGAAGACCCTAAAAGTTTTTTCTCTTTTTCTTAAATACGCTGAGTTGCCCAATGGCTCTACTGTAAATGTGAAAGGATAGAAATCTGAAAAGAAACCAAGAAAATGAAAAAAGTACACTGAGATTTCTCAAGAAGTTACTTGAAAAAAAACTCAAAAGAAGCTTAAACCTTGTCTTCAACTACCCCCACAAAGCAGCATCTCCATTTAAAGAAAAAAAAAGTTAATTTTCTGTCCACGCATGACCAAGTTTGATGTACTCTTTTTTTTTCAGTATTAAACTAAAGTGAACACATTGAATAAATGGAGTCAAAACCTCATACAGTCGGGCCCATACTCTAATTTGTGTTGCAGTTAATACGCTGCCTGAACTGTGCTCAGATGAATGATACAAAAGGCAGTAAAAATACAGTTATATCTTACAGGAACACTTGACAGGGAAATCTAGTTTTTATTTTTGTGATTAAAATGTCTGAAAAACAGCAATTTTGTGTTTTGCACTTTCAAAATTGTTTTAAGCACACTTTGAACACGGCCAGTTAGAGCCCCACATGGCATCGCTATAAATGTCGGTGCCTCCTGGGACTTTTTCAGAGGGGAGACATAAGAAGCCTGTTTCTAGACGGGGGTTTGTGAAGCAACACTTCCCTGCCCTGCCCCTCCCCTGTCAGTTGAGGGTGGTTCAGTAACTGCTTTCTTCCTGACCCTGCTGCTGGGAAACTCGTACCCTCCATCTGGAAACCCTGCTCTAATGCTGTAGCAACACTGCAGCATTCTCTGAAGGTTAGGAAGAACCCTGCAGACTGGGCCCGTGTCTTCCAGTGTGTAGTAGAATCTCATTGTGCTAAGGGACAAAACTTTCTTAAGTCAAACACCTTTGCCTGGTTTTATGTGAATTCCTAAGTAGCCGCCTGTAGAAATCAGAGTTTTGAGGGGAAATGTATTGGTATGAGAGCGAACATGCCCCACAGAAGCGCTCTGTTCCACGTAACTGCGTTGCCAACAGGGCGCGGTGAGGCTGGCCCACTGACCGATTGTGCTAATTTTTTTACTCATCTTTTCTAAAATAGTTATATTGTGATTTTTTTCCAAGGAAATACGGTTAATCTCGGCCTTAAAACTTGTCTCAGCAGCATATAATTGGAAACTGTGTGGAGTATTTCTGAATCACCTGACAGGGAATAGTTATGTCAGGACAACAAAAAAAAATCAGCTTTTAGTGAATTTACAATCACTTGGAATCATCTGACAAAGTCTTGGTGAACAACAGAAATTTTCTGGTTGCTATTCACTTGTACCTCTCTTAAGCAATGCCAACCAAGCCTTCTCTGAGCAGTTTTGTGGCTTTTCCCTTGATTTTCAGGGCAAAGAATGAAGATGGAGGCAATTCTCCATTTGTCAAGGTCTGTGACAGACCGAGTATTGTTTGCTGGCCTCTTACTCAAGGTTGGAATACCGTTTTAGATAGTGTACTGCACCTCATGGCATGTAGGGAAGGAGAAACCAACCTCAGACCACAGCTACGAGTTGCTAACAAAGCATTCTGTCACTCTTTTACATGAAAACAATTGATAGAACAAGCGGCCATTGACATCAGTTAAATATTAAATTGTAACACAATCCATCCTTTGCTTTTTGTCAGGGGAAATAAAAGAGCTCAGTGTCACGAAAATGCTGTTACCAAGTAAGATGATGAAATGGGTGTGTGGGTGGGGAGGTTCCAGAGGATGGGGCAAGTGGGTAAAGATTGGTACAAGAGGCAACAGCAGCACATGGCGAAATCTCTTCTAACTAGAGAAAAAGCTTTTAATAAAACTGAAAAAAAATCCATAAGAGAGAGAGATTAAAAACAGATTATTGGAAATAATTTCTCTAATGAATAGAGGAAAATATCCCACCTTCCCATAGGACAATCAGAGAGAATCCATGCTGTGCTGTCTCCTTTGACCGTCATCTCATTAAGTTTATGATACATAAACTTTTCACTATTTAATATACGTCTTCCCATATTAATCACTGTAGCCTTGATCAGAGACCAAGATGGAAAGTACTGACAATGCAAGTCCTTTGTGGGGCTGGCCTGGTCCAGGCTGCATGAGTTCACAAGGGTATACACGTATATGTATTTTATCAAGTGGACCACTGAGCAGGCAACAAATTCAAGGAAGAAAATTCCCATAACCCATAATAAAGAGACTTTAGGTCCCAGACTTTGAAACCAACGTGTGTAAAAACGCAATCATCAATGTAAAAGCAGAGTGGTTTCCAGAGGTGGAGTATCTGCAACTTGCTCTGCAGCCTGTCTGTAAACACTAAAGGAATCACCTTTTAAGGAGTCTATTTAACACACCTTCCTTTAACTCTGGACACTGAATACACAGCTGAACTTGTGAAACTAGCTTTCAAAAGAATGGTAGAGATACTTCGTTCTCAGCTCTCAGATGGTGAGACACTATTGCCTGTTACAGTATATCAGACTGAAGTGCAGGAGTTTGGAAAATCTTAGGGGAGAAGTGACAGCAAAGGAAGAACACAACTAAGAAAAGTCCAACATTCTTTCCCTTGCCTAAAATATGTATTGTTTATCTACTTTTGGTCTGATGCTTGGCCCTCCTACCAAGTGATGAGTGCTGGAGCTTTTGCTGTAGCAGTGGAACTTTTGTACATAGCAAATGAAGCCTAGATTGATGAGACACTGATTTCTTTGGAGATCTTTTACTTTTGGCTGAATATTTATCAGAGCTACAAACTTTGATGCATTTAGATATGAGCATTTTTTGTAATCTCAGTCAGCTTCTAGTATTTTTGTGGAAAGGAAACAAAGATATTTCTTTCAAACTATGTACGTTTATATAAACTCTTTAACCTCCATTTCTCCCAACCAGCATGATGTGCACTTTCCATTTAGATATCGAGTCTCTCCTTTCACAGATAAGAATGCTTTCCTTTGAGTTACGACAAATTAACAATTCTAAATATGAAGAGTAGAACTTCATACATTTTTCAGGTTGACGTGATTTGACAGGAAGCATATATTTATGGAAAGAAAATGGGGGAGTGAGGCCAATTAATTTGCAAAGATAATGAAAAGTAGAAATTCCATTCAGAACTTTATCCTGAAGAAAGCAAAATGCAGCCTCATTACCTTTTTTTTGTCAGAGATCAGAGTATACCACAGGTCTAAGGAATGAGGATGAGTGGATGCATTTAACCAGCCATGATTAGAGGGGACACAAAGGAAATATGCTGAAGAAACTAAAAGCATCAGAGAATCCATGCTGTACTGCCTCATTTGACCATCCCTCAGGAATCTGGACCACAGGTCATACATGTACATCCCATTAAATCTAGATGTAGATGAAGGGCAATTCTATGGGAGTCACATTGACTTGGAAAGGGAAACTGCACCTACATCCTCTAGAGACCAAAAATAAGAGGAGTCTCTTCACTTGTATCCCTGCTATGGATACAATTAAATGATTATTTACCAATTTTACTTAGTCTTTCCCTTAGATGGTCTTTATTGTGCGTTATGATCTTCTCAAGATTTCCCCAGAAAATTATCCACCACTACCAATTTTATTGGGAGCTGACGGCCAGGCAATGGATTTGCTCCTGAGGCTTTGAATATTCCTTGGATCTGATGCTCAGTTACTGAGTACTCTGGAAGGCACTGTTTAGGCAATCTTACGAGTGCATTTCAAGATGATATACTAATACAGCACACAGCTGCTACTAAGGATCTACCAAGGTCCACAATAATTTCTAAAAGTACTTTCTATTTTTTTTGTGTGTTCTAACACCTTAATCCTCTAGGAATACGTCTATCCTTTTCTTGATCTAATTTCTTCAGTGCCATCATAGAACTCACATCCCTAGGAAAAGATAATCTTTAAATCCCCAAATTCCAACAAAGTGAACTGAAGGAGTTAACTAGAAGAATTAGAGAGTAGAGTTACTCAGCAATAACACTGATGTAGTTTTCACCAGAAAAAAAAAATCTTTTCCTTTTGCCAGCTGCTTATCTACCACCTCTGTCTGGATTTTAATGGCAGCTGCTGCTTTAAGTTTCATGTTTCCAAGTAGTCTAGAGGAGGAAGCAAAAGAAAAGCCTGCCTGCATTTCTGGCAGGCTGTCACCATAGCCTAAGCTCGCAAAATGCTGGTGTTCCACAAATGAGACAGACTTATGGAGGGAGGTGAGATCTGGGCCATACAGATAGGCATCTGTCCATCATGTAACTTACCATGTTGTTTTAAATATTTGTCCTTTTCCTTCCTTTTCGTTATGCTGAAGTCATTAACAGGTAAATTGTTTCTATTAGTATCTACTAGAAATGATTTCCTTTCAGAACAAAAAGCAATAAGGTGTTTGAGTTCTACATTGCTGTTGACATCGTAAGAATTAGTTCAGATTGGAAGAAAATATTTTAACAAACTTAACTGAATAAAAGTTTAGCAAAGCCCTGTGAAGGACACAGCCCTGCTCTAACCCTTCATTCTGGAAAAAGACAAAACCAAATGTTAAAACGAGGCCATGGAATTGTGCACAACTAGTAATAAGCAGACCACCTTTGTTGAAACAACCTAAGACACTGAACAGAATTAACACTGAAGTACTAGGTGTGGGGAGGAAGGCAAGCGGGAAGGTTACCCTGCATCGTTTGTTTTAAGAAGACAGAGTGGACTTCGGTTCTACGGCTCAGCGTCCAATAGGTCACGACTCAGTGTCTGCCCCACATTTGGACTTTTAAAGTCCTCTCTGTGCAGCCCTAACAGCCCTGTGCAGCTGATTTGAACCAGCAAACATTTAGAGTTCCTCTTGGACAAAAACTGAAAAAGGAAAGGGTTCTATGCCCTCTGTTAACATCACTGCCCTCCTACAAACTGCCACCATCTAGAGAGACCTCGTAGAAACAAGAGTAACATGCTTAGGCAAGACAAGTTTCTGCTTTCTCTTTTGTGTATGAGAGGAATAATAATAATAAATGTCTGAGGATCCCAAAGAAAAGATTTCCCTGCTGTGCTGGTGTGATGGCATTTTGGCTTGGGCCTGATGTCTTACACAGCCCTCTAAGTAGTATCCGCAGAAGGCTGGAGTGTGGGGTAATATCACAGGACAAGTTCTGCTACACAGACCAAGTCTAAGGAGAGGGATTACTCTTTGGGGTTTTTTTGCAAACCAGTGTTTGGTGTCAAGCATTTTATTCCTGTGGGCTCAATAAGAACTTGTAGCCTCCCTCTTCTTTCTCTAGGCAATATAAAATGTGTTGGCATCTCCCCTCCACTAACTATATGAATAATTTTGAAGGGATTTGTCTAAGCTTACAGTTCTAAAAATTCCTCTTCTTTTTCCAGCCCTCTGAAGATATGGTACCCTATGAGTCAGACCTCTACCGACAGCCGCATGACTATTACCAGTATCTCAACAGTGATGGAGAGAGTCATGGTGGTAAGTTAAAAAATATCTCCTTGGAGCATGGAGTCTCACGGGATACCACAGGAAAGAGATTTAGGACACTCAAGAAGAGTACAAATGTGTTGCTGTGATCTATAATGTATAGGCACATACTTTCCAATTAGAAACCAACAATATCTTATTCTGCTTAATAGCACTGTTCCAACCCAGCAACTGCATCGTGGCTCCTCTAAAACAGAATTTTAGGAAGCAAGGAGCTTCCAGGACAGCCAGTGTATTGCCTGCAAAGTGGGATCTCATGTCTATCCTTCATTATCTTCACTGTGGTTTCACTTTCCTCTGCAGATGAAAAGCACTCTGCTTGTTTCAGAACTCTTTGAGGACATGGATTTACAATACTCTGTTTCTCTTCCTGTGTTCCCATCTCTAATTCCTGTTTGACTTAAGTCCTAGATGCTCTATTTGGGCCTTCATTTTAATTATGTTTCTCTGGCCTTTTTCAACTCCATTTTGATCTCTTTTGCATGCTGCCACACCTTGTGTTAACTTTTCCTCCAGTACACCCAAGTAGTTCCTCTCTCTAAATCTACGTAAATCTTCCCTGTGGCCATTTGTACATAAACCTAGCTCAGTATAAAAATACTGTATGATTATTTATAGCTTCAAGTTATGTATTTGATTTCAAAGCTTTGGTGTCTTTATATTTTCATGTTGTCTGAGCACTGGACTCTGAATCATTACAGAGGTGAGAGTCTTGCTCTGTGAATTTTGTCTGCTGTGCAATACAATGGTCCAGCAACACCACCCTGGAAATATCAGAGTCAATATTGACTCAGGAAGGAAAAGCACCGTTCTGCTGTATCACCCGTGGCAGTCCCTTCAGATCCTGGAGTTTCCCTAAAAGACTCCCACTGATAAAGCAACTAGACCCATCACTGCTTAATTTAAGAAATCTAACAACTTCCCAGCATAGCACTGCTTTGTCTGTGACAACAGAAGCTACCCAAAGGGACAGTAAGTTACAGAACAGGATTGTTCTAAGCATTTAACTGAAAAAGATTTCTACCTAAATTTGTTCTCTGCATCGCATTCAGGAAACACCTATGATATTCTTTACCCCTGGAGTCAAAGAATTAATTCAGTTTTTTTAAGTTATCTCATGGCGTCTGTCAAGTTGCATTAAACAAGGCCAGCAAATTCCACATGGAAATTCAGGGTTTTTACATTACAACACCTCTACCTGTTTACTCATCCATAAAACGAGGATAACATTTATTATCTCAAAAGGCAATTGTGACAATTAAACAATAAATATAAAAGATGCCATGTAGGGAAAAGCACTTTGGGAAATAACTTTTCTGTCATTAAATCTAGGCTACCTCAAGCAACAACATCCCTTTATCTTTCACCATCTTATCATCCCATCTGCTTTACTGCCCATTTTTCTGTTGGAAGGCTATTCCTAAGCCACACTGCTCAGATCATTAACGCAGTTTTATTCGATCAACACAACAAAAACTCCGAAGTCACACATGTGGTTTATGGCCTGAGTAGCACCTAAACACCCACTTTGAAGAGAAATTTATTTCTTCCTGAACTTGTGTTGCACTTGTCCTAAAGACCCGAAACCCCCCACATTGTTTCATGTTTCAACTCCTCCAGTAAGTGGTTATGGAAGAGGCAACTTAAGCCCAGCCTGCACATTTCAATCAAAACTTTATTTATGAAAGCACCAGCTGTGCAGTTGGTTGTGTGTAAATACCTAGTATGTCTGATGCTTTCCTGAATTGGTCACAGTCCAAAAGAGCAATGAACAACCAAAGAATACAAAGAGGAGTGGAATACACAAACTGAGACATTTTGCTTCTTTCCTATAAATATTGACAAACCTAGCTTTGGCTTTCAGGTTTGTTAACATAACAGAAGTAGTGGGTCTTGAGAAGAGCCTGCAAAAGAGTGGGAAAGGATGTAGTGAACTACTTTTAGAAATATGCACTAAGCGTTCAGAACAATGTGGATAAAAGCATGACTGAAAAATGGCGGGGAAAAAGTTTAAATAAGGTATTGCAGTGATGGTAGTGAAGTGAAAAAGCCGAGAACAAGGTTAGACAGGAAAAAAGAGCAAATGGGCTGGAATTGTGAGAGAGGAGCTCGGCTTGGGGTACAGTAAGATCACTGGCAATATGTAAAAAATAATTTTGCAGGCCTTCAATATCACTATGGACCTCAAAGAAAAGCTACTAGATCGAGAAAATGGACATTACAAGACAGAGCAACACTTCTGACTTTGCTGATAAGAGACTGCTGAAGAAATAGGTCTTGCTCAAGTGTTGGGCTCCCCCACTCTCACTGCTAGCAAGTTAATTTTGTGAAAGAGAGATGGCAATATCTTAATCTGTATATCTGAGCTACATGCATTACTGTCACAGAACACAGTGCTAAAGGCAGCCCTTACTCTGTTTCTAGGTGAGGAGGCAGGAAGGTACACACAATAGTGTGTCACTAATACGTAGGAGATCAGTCCATAAGTGAATACTTAATTTAACAATCAAAAGCACACCAGAAAAATATCCATATGTTCATCACAACATGCATTAATTTGTAAAATGCAGTTTAACTATTTTGTAAATACTGTAATAAACACAGACACACAGTCATGTAGGACAGTAGCTACTTCAAGTGGTGGTGTATTAGTCCATCACCATACCGAGCTTGTACGCTAGCAAGTCTCTAAATGTAACACAGCCTATTTTGTAACACTAGTGCAATCAGTCATTACAAAATTCCACGGCAGCTTTGTTTCTAAGATATTACTAAACATTATTGGTTTGGTAAAATAATACTTTTTGTCCGAACCTGAATGCTGACCCTCGTTCACTTTGTCGCTAGCCTCATGGAACTTATTAGATTTCATGATCTGGGATTTTGTTTCCATCCCAGCTCCTGGAGTAATATGATCATTTAAGAAAATCAGCTTTGATTTTGTTAGGACTGCAGCTCCCGTAGGAGTGGAGGAAAGTCCAAACATATGAACCTTAAATGTTGTATGGAAAATAGAAAGATCTCCAAACTTCACTAAAAATCCCCTCGCTTCAAAGCCATTTTTATGATTTGCTGGTACCTGAATCATATTTTTGGATAGCTGGCATGTTCAAAATCATGATGTTTGTAAAGTGGGAGCTACTGAGATCCTACAGTTGTTACAGGTAAGACTGCTACACTGCCCAGGAGCACAGCATCTCACTCCACAAAGCAGTTCTGCAGGGAATCAAGACATTCCTTTTCCAGTGCCCTTAAATATTTTTCTCATTTCATGTATAGATTTTTTTCTTGGCTTGTTTTTTCAGATGAGCAAAACAAAGCGAGAACACCTAAGCTGTGCAATGTGGCACCGTGTAAGAAACCCTCTTCTGGTTCAAAATGAGTTGGAAATCTGCACAGCACAGTGCAGAACCACTCAGAGACACTGGCTCAGGCATCCCAGCATGGCCGTGCCAGCCCAGCCATCTCCTCGGAGCGGGCAGAGTGCCATGCTCTGCTGACAGAGCAGTCACCTTTCCAACTCAAGAGCTGGCTCAACCATATCTGCACTGGCTTCACTGTGTGATGCAGATTTAGCCTGTCATTCCACTTGATAATAAATACCTTCCTTAAGCCTATTTGATATTCTAGCTGCTAACATTATTCGTCTATTAAAACAGGAGCAAAGCGATTTACATTGGTCAGAAGATGACAGAGAAAGCTCAGTCCTGTTTTCTCACTTGTAGAGTGAGAACCTGCCTCCGTGGTGAACATGAGCACAACGCCTTTAGGTTGCTCCTGGTTCCCAACAGGCTAGCATCCTCCCTGCCATGGGAGGGAGTTCAGAATTCATGACTGTCCTTCCTCTAACCTTTCACTACATACAAGACCAAAACAAACACCATCTCCATGTCTCTATAAGAGAGAATTTTTCTCACATCCTCTTTCACTTCACATGAAATTTCTCATAATGACTCCATTGTGTAGCTATAGCTTGGCTTTTAATGACATTTTCCTTTACCCAAAGTATAGACACTTTCCATTTCTAGAATTTTTCGCTCTTTTTCTTCCTTCTACCTTTATGTTTTGAGAAAAGAACAGAATTGCTATGTGATACTGACACAACACTAACAACACGAAATTAAACAGCTGCTGCTAACTCTAATAAGTACAGACACAGATATTTAGAGTTTATTTATATTTTCATGTGCAGTAACTTAGGATATTTAACTGCAGAGGGGTTTGTGCAGACAGAATTTGGAATTTCTCTTTTGATGTAACTAAAAAAATATTGTTTTCTGTAAACATCACTGTAACGTTATAGGTAATTCAGAAAGAAATAAGGACTTTTCCTCCCATCCCAACTTGAATATTTGGACATGAGTTGATTTCTGACATAGATTCATTTTATAATGTGTTAATATTATGTGGTCACTGTAACCCCCAAATGTTGTGCTATTAGTACTATCTATTACAGTATTTTTATAGAAGCAACTAATTCCATAAAAAATGAACTCAGTAACAAGAAGGCTAAATATTACATAGTGATTAACATGAATATGCATGAACGGTGTTCCACAGGTAATTTTATTTGCCAAGAAGGAGTTTAAAAGAGCAGTTCTGGAGATAGCAGGAACTTTGTCATAGGCTCCAAAAAAACCAGGAGTTACCTTGTAGTATGAAAACATGACTGCTGATAAAAGAAATATTTAAGAGGAATCAAAAGTAGGCCACTTGAAGCGTGCATAGATACTTATGGCTCTGCAAGGTGGAAACGTGCCGTGTTCTCTCTTGACCACCATCACTACTACTAGTACGACATTCCACAGCTTAAAACTTGCCACTGACAGCCTCAGAATTTTTCTTGGGCTTTGTCATCCTCACAATTATGCACGGATCTCATTTGCTGTGGTAGACCATCAAAGACAAGGGTTCTTTGAGAATATACTTTGCCATCTGACAGAGGACTTCCTGCACAGGGAGCAGAGCCAGATCATTCTAAGGAACAAGAGTACAGATTACTCCTGCAATGGATTCTCAACAATTTATTATACAGGGCTGCCCAAAGTATATGGGGCCTTGATGGCTGGCTCTACTTAGAGAAATCTGCAGTAATTTAACCCAGAAGTCTGAGTTAGTGTTGCTCAGCCTTCCAACTAAACAAAAAAGTTTCAGGCTGAAAAGTGTTCAAAGGCTTCTGTCAGGACATAGTCTTAGATGACCTGTGGATTCTATCTCAGACACTCAGGAGCAGATGAAAAGGTAAAAGTACCTGGGTACTTTGCACCCGCAGAACTCACTTCTTTTGCTAGGGAAAACAAAATCTTTCTCTAGCACTACAACACGAAGAAGCGCAACTATGCATTTGGGCTATAAACTCCATCCATAGCCCACAAAAAGCACTATACAACAAAGCAAAGAAATTACAAAGTAAGGCAGCAACTCCCTGGGTGCTTTTATAAGCACCTTTTCATCCCTCTCACAGGCAGTGACAGGGTTTATCCATGAATCAGAAAAGCGAGGAAGGACAAAAAAGTAAGCGCTGGTCTCATAGAGCCTCCAAGTAGATTTCTAGAGGCCTGAGCCATAAAGACAGCTAAAAGAGCTTACAGCTTCTCAGGTTTGGTATAAACGTATCAGTGAGTGCCCTCTAAAGGAAGCCACACTCAAAGTCACTGTCCCAGATTTCAAACCCTCAACGAGATTAAACCCAATTGTTCAACATGTAAGTAGGAAAGGATGAGGAGACAGAAGCAAAGAGAAAGAATGAAACTGGTATTTAAGAAGGAATATTCACAGCACGTTAATATCCAGATAATGCCATACACAATAACATCCCATTACAGAACAAGACAACTGCTCCACTATAAATTCAGTAGAACTACACTTGGTACAACATGTTCTGTTCTGTCCATCGTGCTGTCAGAAAGATGTCAACAGCTGAGAGGGAGCTTGGAGAAGTGCACCAGTATGTTCATGGGCTGTACATACTGATTTACATTGAAAGACTGGGAGCTGAACACCTGCAGCCAGGTTAAGTGGTGGAGCAGATTGTAGGGGTACATGAGAGCAACCTGAAAACATGTGAAGTGTAGGACAGAGATGATTTATAATAATGCAAGGGAAGAAAACTTGGAATAGTAAGATACAAATTAGAACTGTTACGCTGGATATCATAAAGAAACTTTGGCCATGCGTAAAATAATGCATGAAAAGTTAAACTATAGAAAGTCAGTTCCTAGCTCAGTCAGAGCAGAGGACGTGATGTTGGCTTTGGTTTTAAAAAACAGAGTGCACACAAATATGTGCACAGTTATGCATACAGGTGTTGTAAGAAAGAGAGAAAGGGAATCTGCAATGCTTCACATTTCCTCTAGCAGGATTTAAATTTTAAGCAGCAAATACAAGGTTCTAAACATTTTTCAGACTTCTATTGAACTAAAAAAACCCCAAAAATCTAAAACTGAAAATTATGTGGAATTTAATTTCAGAAGTATATAAATCAGGAAACAGGATAGTGGCTGAGTACTTTTTTATGCCTTGGAAATAAATGTAAATTATCAGAGAAATTTCGAACATACTACAGAGATAAAACAGGTAGAGAAACATACTGCATCAGGATTAAGCCTCACTGTAAATAGTGTACACCAGCCTGCCACACAGTTTATCCTTTTATTCTCTAGTACTGGTACTGAAAAAAGTGTGACATACCAACACAGGACTGTAGAAAATACCTACCAAGTGCTGTGCCTCTTCTGCAGCATTCCTTCAATTTTGCTAGCAGAGTAAGATAAAGACTGAAGACAATTGCAGAATAATCTGTAAATCATCTCCATCTCATTTCCATGCCATGAGGAAGAGTGTAATGAGAATATGACGGAATATGACAGAATGTAAATCACTAGAACTTGTTGCCTCAAAAATGAATAAGTAAGATTGTTACAGTCTCCTCTTGAGAAAGATGCCAGCATCAATGTCTTTTGCATCTTGTGCTAAATTATAATTGAAATCCATCTCTCCCTCTAAGAATATTCTCCTAATTAAAGTGGCCTGGGTACTACTTTCCAGCCACAGGCATTTATGAGATTAGGAAAAAAAACTTTACAGGGATATATACAGGCTGTCACCAGAGACAGACAGGCCAACAGGGGTGGTGTGAAGAGGGCAGAAAAGACAGTGACAGAAGTAGGAACCAGTGGAAGACAGGTAGATGCCGTGTTTCTTAATCCTGTAATGACAGACAGTCTATTTGCACTTTCTTTAGATCATTACTGGGAATATCATCCACACCACATGCACAGCGAGTTCGAGAGCTTTGGAGACAATCACTTCACAGAGCTACAGAGTGTACAGCCACCGCAGCTGCAGCAGCTCTACAGGCACATGGAGATTGAGCAAATGCACGTCCTGGATTCGGCAATCCCAACCCCACACATCGGCCTCAACCACCAGGTATGCTTGCCAACCCGTACTCAAAATTCAGGACAATAGTCAAGGGTAAGGAAAACAATGCATCAGGGATTGCATACTCTTATGTGAAAGAGGTTGGGAAATGGATTACTCAAGTTCTTACTGCATAAGCACTTGATATAAAACTCTGCATTCTCAGCACAAATGCAGTTTAAGCATTCTTTTCAACTGGATAATGAGGAATCGTGTTCCTCAAACTGTGCCTGAAAAGATAATTGCGTTTTGTGAAGGTTTTTGAAACGTCAAAATTTTGTTTAATTTGGAATGAAGATCAACTGTTTTGAAATTCTGCAGAGGAACAGGACCTGAGAAGCTAGGCATTGTCGCAGCAGGATATCCATGACCACTGGGAAGTATTCGGAGCCTCAAAGTAGTAGGAAAGTTTTAAGTATTTCCAAGCAACCCTGCCAATTTCACAAAACCTGTACAAGAAATGCTAACAGAGACAAGTCACTGGTCATTTTACCACAGGGAAAAGGGATGAAGACAACCTACTTGTATTTTCACCTAAAAGTAATTAAGTCCCAAGCCGAAACACATTGTCTTGTCTCTGCTCAGATTTTACATGAAGCCTGTCATCTCCCTGTAGAAAACAGATACTGTGCAGTAAAGACTGTCACCAAAGTGCCCGTGAATTCTCACTAAAGCTGAAATTATAAGGGAGTCCATCATACTGCAAAGATACTAAGCAAAGTGGGTGTGGAGATCAGTTTTAACTCTTGATCTTACAAGAATATGCCCAAAATCATTACTGGGAGCAGTCAGAAAGCTGGGTGATCTTGTCCTAATTATTTTCCCAGGGCAGGCAAGCTACATACAATGTGCTGCATACAAGACAGAGTAGGACGGAGGTCAGAGAGGAACAGGTTTGCTGATAACAGTGCTGCATATAATGGTGCCATTGCTGAAGTTTTGTGAGAGAAACTGAATGAGCTGTCATTTGGGGCTTCTTTGTTCAAAGCAAACTGAAATTGTATACTGTATTAATCAAAAACAAAGGAAAAAAAATGATTCATTAAGGTAACACTGTCAACAGGAAACTGACTGCAAGCCATCAAACTTCTCACCTTCTACTCAGAAAAAAATCAGGAATAGAATATAAGATGTAGATACAAACAAAGAATTAGGAACAGAAAGTTACAAATATAAAAAATGCTTCATGGAACAGCAGTCTGTAGGAAGCTTCAAGTCGTTTCAGTTGCTCACTGCAACTGCTAGTACATAATGAGCGACCGTTACCTCCAACCAAAGGCAAAGAAAAAATTATCCCCTTTATGGACATCTTTGGAAGCACCACCAAATAACCAGGATGCTTGGTTGGGTGCTTCTGCTTATCCAACTTATCATCCTTCATTTCAGGACAAAAGGCAGATAATTCACTTTGTTGAAGCTTTTGATAAAGAGCACAGTGCTCTCTCTGCCTAGCCCATGCCACGCTGCAGAAGATACTAGTACGTAGAATTCACCACTACCCTGCTCTTCCTTACCAAGTGGGGATCTTTGGTTTTTACGTGAAGCTACAGTAGCTCATGCAAGTGATACTTGTCATGCTCCGAGGTTCGGACCCTGGTGTGCCTCAGCCACAGTCCTAGGTGACACATGCTGTTATTCAAGGCATTTTCAAAGAAACAGAAGCAGGAAGCGAGCTTTAATCCTTCACTGAATTTGCCAGTTACTAACTGCACCCATGCTTGTCATGCAATATCAGAGTTAAAGGCTGCGAATAAAAGAAGAACATGCAAAGATATTTTTTCTAATTTTCTGTTATTTTCACATTATTTTGTGAAAACAAATCTGAAGCTCAGGCCGTTCTTGGACAAGATCTTTTTGAAGTTTTGCCAGCCTGCCAGCAAGTGGTCCCACAAATAATAAATTAAGAAAAGAGGAGCCATTCTGAAGGGATAATGAAAGAAAAGGGTGGAAAACTGTGAAGAGCATTAGAAAGAGGAAAATCACAAATGGATGCCACAGATCCTGAGACAACATCAGAACATGGAGAGGAGCTAGCAGTTTGTTAAGCTTCCTCTCTCCAGAACTGAATTAGTAACCTGGCTCTGCGTGGCACGCTAGCAGGTCCTCTGTGACTCTGTGTGAACCAGCCATGTGGCACTGTACATACTGACCTATGCCAAGTTTCAGGCATAAAGTAAGTGCAAGCAAAAATACAGATTGAGGACAGCGTGGGGGAAGTTTACTCAACTGCCCAGGTCAGCCCGTGCAAGCCCTTTTGCTTGGGAGCTGCTATTCCCCCTTCCTCCTACACAGCACACTTCCACTGCCCCATCCAGCCCAAGAGGAGAGGATTCCTCATGCCAACACAACCTCCCAACACTCTCCAGGTTTCCACAACCTTCTCTGCAGGGGTACCAGTCTCTGTTCCCCTCCCCTGTAAGACATTGTCCCACCTTCTCGCTCCCCTTCCCCCATGGCAGTCTCTCCCTTCCTTCCTACACCCCCAGGCCGCGGCTTTCTTAACTGTAAAAAGCTCAAGGTGACTCTGTGGTGAGGGCTGAAGTTTCGATGGTGGGGATCTGGCAGGAAGCTTACACAGACTCTTACCCAATCCTGGCCTTCCTGCCAGATCGGGCACCAGCCAATCTGCCAACTCATTAACCGCCAGCTGCTGCGCACCACACCAGCCCTTGCACACTGTGGATTGGGACATTCTGCGCTGGTGCAAAGCTCCTCAGCGTTGGCTGGGTGGTGTGACTCAGAGGTGAACACCCGCTCCCTGCTTCAGTGCCTGAGCTCCCCTGGGAAGGGAATCAGGCGCAAGATGCCCTTTCTTGGTGGAGGGAACAAGAGCAATGTGAAAGAAGCTCACCTTCCAGGACTATCGATGTGTCCCACTTCATGAAAACCGTATTCTACATGCTTCTGGGTTGGGGGGATGTTGGTTGGCTTTTTTTAAATGTAGGAATCAGGTTCTTACTTCCTGCCCTTTAGACTGATCTGTTTCTCATCCTTAAATAAAAAGCTGCAATAATTCATGGCAACTGGTCATGACCCTTAACAAACCAGGCTGCAACTGAGAATTTACAGAGCTGAGGTATATTCCACACTGCTCCTGACAGGATCTCTATGTAAGGGCAAGAGAATTTAGCACAAAGACTGACTTGCTAGCTTTGCAGATGAGAAATCCCAATTAACAGGGAATTTTCAGATAGCTGCTTAGGAAAAGAGACTGTGAGCCAAAATAATGCATCCTTTATCTCAGTGCTAAGGCTATTCCCCTCCTCATGGGGGAAATTCAGGAGGGGAAGCTGACAGAGCCATGTAAGCCCATCTCCAGACGGATGCAGTCCTGCAGGGATTCAGTGCTCTCAGAAGGTACAATGCCTGAGAAAGGAAGAGGGCAACAGAGCCAGAGCCAGGCAAAGCAGCCATGCTAAGGCAGAATTGTTCAGCTCTTTTGAATTTAAAAGAGTAGTTCCAGAAGGTCTGTGCTAGAAAAAAAGTTGTTCTCCAAAACAGTTCTACACTGGGGTTAGGCACCAGGGATCAGAAACTCATCAGGAACGACACTACCTTTGGGGAGGTGTGGGGCAATATCACTTGCATAGGATATAACATATGAGAAAGTTCTGACTTGTGAAACCTTATTCCTCCTTCCCTCTTGTAAAGGTGGATCTTTCTACACATGTAAGTTTTGACTGTTAGCAAGAAATGCTTCTTAACTGCATAGTATTTACTATAAATGTCAACAACGAAGTCACTCAGTATTACCCTAAACAATCTCACATACCTCTTACTTCCCCCGCTCCCCTCCCCTTTTCTCTGTAACTATCCCCATGACATTTCCATTTTTTATCTCAATGCCGCACTCTCTGTCTACACCTCCTCTTCTCTACTACGCTTCTCTCCCAAAGGTGTCCTATTTGCCCCGGATGTGCCTACAGTACCCCTCTCCACCGCAGCCCAGTTCTGATGAGGAGGACATAGAGAGGCAGAGCCCCCCACTGGAGGTGTCAGATGGGGAGACTGATGGTGTGGACCCTGGGCCTGGAATTATGCATGGAGAAACAGGTCAGTGAAGGTGGAGGGACTTTCTCAGGCTCTGTGCTGAGCAGATGTTGCGTTACCATGATGATAATCAATTAAACTGTAGAACTGCTGTGCTAGTATTTTATCCCACTGCCAAAGCTTCGCTTTCCCTCAATCCATGCACTCTCCTGTCCTCCCAGTCTTTTATGATCATAACTCCGTCTGTAACTCAAATATAATTTATTCACTTCCTCTTCTGGCTTGCCTATTCAGGCTTCCTGAATGGAAATGGCTTTTGCCATTTCTATTCCAGTTTCCTTTAACAGATGGGAAAAACAAGGCAAGAATGTCAGGGAATGAATTTTAAAAAATATTTAGCTCTGTTTGCTCAGTACCTGAAAGTCAGGTTCTGTATAACCTGCCCAAATTAGCTTCAGATTAGTTTCAAATTAGAGGTGTTTTCCAGTTAGCTTCAAATTGATTTCAAAACCAGGGTTTGGCCTTTGAAACTCCTTATTCTTATTTTTTCTTCTTGGTACATCTTGACGAATTATGTCCTCACAGCATAACACTGTCTATAGCATAACTGCTATAAATGTTGCAAACTAAAGAAGTTACCCAGCTGACAAACTAGCTGAAACAGCTATAGGAATTATGTGTATTTCATCAGGAGCTACATGCTAATTCTAGTGCGCCACTGACTTTCTTCTCTGACTCTCACACAGGCAGCAAGAAAAAGATACGTCTGTATCAGTTCCTTCTGGACCTTCTTCGCAGTGGAGACATGAAGGACAGCATCTGGTGGGTGGACAAGGAAAAAGGTACTTTCCAGTTCTCTTCCAAACACAAGGAAGCATTGGCACATCGCTGGGGCATCCAGAAAGGCAATCGCAAGAAAATGACCTACCAGAAGATGGCACGCGCTTTGAGAAACTACGGCAAGACAGGGGAGGTCAAGAAAGTCAAGAAGAAGCTGACCTACCAGTTTAGTGGAGAGGTGATGGGAAGGGGGGTCACTGATAGGAAACATTATCCTCACTGAGGCCATGGGACCCTAAGCAAGAAAAATATTAAGACCTCCTGGCTGGATACCAGCAGAGGAGATGGACGCATCTTTCTCTTTGCTTCCCGTGCCCCCTTCTCTGCCTTTAAACGGCCTTTACTGTCAGATGTTTCTGGTACGAATTCCCTTCTTCAGCATCTGAGAAACCTAAACGTGACAGAATTCTTTGCTTCCATTCTACAAGTTGGACAGAGTTGGGAAATTTAAACAATGTACAAATATATTATCGTCAGCAGAGAGTTTTTTGATTGTATTGTAACTGAGGAATACAGCTGATGAAGTTTTGCCTTCAGAGACAGTGCTGTGTCATTCAGTGACACTGCATTAGCTTACAGCTTTCAAACTAGCATTAATACAGGCTCTGCCACAGCTCTCGACGCTAGAGAGAAGTCTGCAGATCTTGGAATGATACTCATTCTTTTAAATAGTAATAACATGTACATATTTAATAAAAATTGATATAATGAAGTTCTGGTGTTTGCATAATAAATGATTACTCCACAAACAAATCTCATGTGCATTCAGTTATGCAAATAACAGCTCCTCTGTGGTACCGAAACGAAAAGCACATTGGGTTATAGTGCTTTCTCCATCTGTCATTGCTTTTTAATGACTTAGAAACATCAATGCTGTCAAACTAAGTGACAAAGATAATAAGTGACATACATTACTGTGAAAGAGACTACAGTACTGAAGTCCATTTAAAAATACATATATATATATATGTCATTTTTTCATGTGCAATTTAAGCCCTGGCAGTTGAATAATTTCTCTTCACTCCTACCAAGAATGGCATTTATAGCTCTATCCGGTTTAGAACATAACAAATAACCATGTTCTTCTGTGGTTTCACTCATTTTCCTGCTCCTGTTCTTTCCTCTCACTTGCTTACCTCCACAGTGATATCCTGACTTTAGCATATGAACCTTTCTGGGAAATAAGTTGTATTTAATCATGTCTTTGCAGAATTCTAGCACAAAAAGTTCTCAAGCTTTTAACTGTGGATTTTAGTCCCTACTGTAAAACAATTAATAGTAACTAATAACAACTGTATTGTATAGATTACACGCAAAATGCAAAATAAAAGATAATTCAACTCCTGAGCTACCATGGTAAAGTTCCCCAGTACATCTAAACTCAGAAAACTGTCAGCCAACACTAAGAAAATTAGCATTTTAACTTTTAATGTTACTTAACATAGCTCAACTGTATTCAAGCACTCAGAAATTAGGAAATACTATCACGTCTCTACCAAAGTAGATGAGGTGAAATGAGATAGGTCTAGAAGGAAGAGGAGTTTGTTTAACAGTATTAAATGTAGCAGAACATACAGTGTCTCCTTGGAGCCAAACAGAAAGAACTCCTGTTTGAAAAAATCAGCACATCGTACTTCCCAATTCTTCTTCCCAGTTCGTGAACATAAGAAATACATCAATGCCAGAAATCACCTGAGAGTTAAAAGCTAGTGAGGGCTTCTGAACTTTCTCTATCCAAGACAAGAATAAAAATAGAAATTATTTTTCAGTCTTAAAAATCTTGCAACCCAACTTTTAGTTCTTTGAGGATCATGTATTTCTCCTGTAAAATATTTCTTAATTCAGTTACGGCTAGGATATGTCAAAGCCATAAAACAATTTTAAAAGGGGAGATTTTGTTTCTAAAATTGTACTGTAAGAATTTAATTCCTGTAGGACACAATGTAATACTCACTGAGTTAGACTCCTATAAACTCCTACTGCATCCATATTGTAGGATGGAAGCTGAAGACACTGCAGACAACCAGAACAACACTCCACACGGACATAATTAGAGTTTCCTCAACGCTGAGCTAGAAACTCAGGACTTTTCTGCCTGGTACTGATGATGACTCTCCACCACTGACATGTTATAGAAAGAGATAAAAGACATTTGCCCTCAAGACTTGCAGACTTGATATTCAAGAAAACTAGAGGATTCCTCTCTTCATAAAAATATCTTAAATACAAACACAGCTTGAAAAGCAGAACTGATCATTCTCTGACACCCTAATTAGGAGGAGAAAGACTGTTTCCTCTTGCAGGAAAACTATGATGACTGAAAAGAGATAACTGGTGAGATAGTTGAGGAGATATTTAGGATATCACAAAAGCCATTTCAAGCTTGTCAAAAAGACTTCTTCAATCTCTGGGACCTAGTTTTCCATTTTCCTAGCAAGTCTTGCATAGAAAACATTTAGATGCTGGAGAAATAATAGAAAATTTAAATAAACATTTGAACAGGAACAAAAAAAACCTTTAAATAAGTGATTTCAGCACTGTGCATTACTACAAAATATTATTTTAGAGCAGCTATTCGTACTAGAATAATTTGTATTTTACACCATTTTTGACGACAAGTAACATGAAAATGCAAGTATCTAAGGAAAAAATATTTCTGGAGACAGGATCATTTATAAATAGAATATTTTTAAAAATACTGTAGAATATACTTTAACAAGTAGGCTTAAAATCTTCCTCATGTCCAAAGTTGAATTTTTTTTCTCTTCCTCTTGTTAACGCTTTGAACTACTATTTCTAAAAATACTCCCTCCCATCTGTTTCTGGTGAGGTTTTTCATCTGAGGCAAAAAGAGTCTGAATAATTCTGTGCTGCAGCTGTGAAGGAGACCAACTGATGCCACTTCTCCGCCACAGTACCATTTGTATCCCATCCAATCAAACCAGTCTGGATGGTAGGTTGTCTCATCAAGCTGAATTAATCGCTATTCAGTTGCACATGAAAGCAGAAGCTCTTTGACTGTTCTAGAGAAAAATACCAAAATTCATGTGGCAAAACCACTGGTTCAGGAAAATTGCAGAGGAGCAAGCATTCCATTTTCTCTAAAAGTGGCCAAGTACTGGACAGGCAGATGCGCTGGAGAAAGGTAGGTCAGGTCATTGTCTGGAGAGATGACCCATGATTAGCACAAGTTTATTGGAACATTTGGCAGCCCACTGCTGTTAGAGATCATCAATCCTCTTTCAAAGCAAGCATTCATATACAGCTGGATGGTCAATTTACACATGACCTTTGCAGCCTCCTTTAAAAAAAACAACCACTCTTATTAGCTGCTGACTAGTTCCTAATCAGTTCTTGTGGAAAACTATTATCCATGAAACTATTGATGAGCCAAATACAAAATACTGAACTTCCTACAGTATTTTTTACTCCCTCCAGCCGTATGTCAGAGGTGCAGAAGGTAGAAAAATTGCTCTGGCGGTACTGAGGGATAATCTGCTTGTAATAATTTGCAGGGATAGTAGATATTTTTAAATTCTACCCAAAGAGAGTTTTAGACATTTCCAGATCTGAGCCTCTACTCACCTACATCAGACAGAACTGCAGTTAAAGGTGCTATCGTTTGGTTTTGCCTGACAGTCCACATGTATCAATATCCCAGACTTCCTGAAAAATACATATATACATATCCTAATATATTTGCTCTTTTTTTTGTCCCCTCCTTCATTAAATTTTATCTCCATAGCCTCATCTTGAGATACTGCCAGAGTCTTATAATCTGTATTTGTCTTCATTTTCAATTACAACAGGGCTGACGCTCTGTACTTTGCCAGGGTTTTTTGCCTCATTAAACCTTCTGCCTCAGTTTACTTTTTCTAGTTGTATCCCTTAATCTCTTTTTCCTTCTTCTGTTTCTTTCTAGATTTTTTTTCACCCTCATTCAAATCGCTGCACAATAGAAGTAATTTCATAGCTATACTAATTCAAACTGTAGTGCCACCTTCATAACAAATACACGTATCACATGACAGTTCCATTCGGTTTATTTACTCTATTGCTCTAGTTTTGCTTATGCTCCAACTGCACATGGTAAATTCATAGCAGGGATTTTATCACTGGTAACAACACAATATGAATTTTTTCTTTGAGAAAGCCCAGAACAGTATCTTCTCCACAGGAATCCCACTCCTGTGTATTTGAAATGTATGGATTACTGGTAGAAAAGACTATGATATGACACAGACTGCAGCACTCTGTGGGTACCAGTTCCAAGAATTTGCATTTATTTCTTATTTATTTTGTGTCTTAACTTGTTACCTCACCCCCTTTCCTTGTTCTAAGCGATACTCAAATCAGGTTTACATAATTTCACATATCCATATATCTAAAACACTAAAAATGTAATGCTTGCAACAAAGCTACCCTCATGAACACACTAATCTCATACTACAGCCAATCAAAGAGCTTTGCTCTTTGAAGCAACTGTAAGGTAGCTAAAACCTCACAAATTTTCACCTTTCTAACAAATTTGCATGTTGCGATTCAGTTGGTTCAGTTGAGCCTGCACTATTATTGTTGTCTGCATATAACCCAAGCCATCAAAGTCCTATTCCAAGAGCTGGGGAACACCAGCCTCTTCCAAAGAAGAGGAAAACAGCAGCAGGCTGCAGGCATTCTTTCTCATTTTCTCACTCATAGCTCATCTGTGTCTGCTTTAGCCCCGTTTACTCCTCTCACACCTCACACCACCACACAGGATCACAGAGTAGCTCAGGTTGAAAGGGACCTTTGGAGGTCACCTCATCCAATTCCCTCCTCAAAGCAGGTCAATTAGATCAGGTTTCTCAGGGCAACTTTCTTTCCATTCTCTGTTTCTTTCCATTCTCTCCACTCACACAGCCACATCCCCCTTTTTCATGCCTTCAGTTCCCCACAGAGTTACTTTTTACTATTGGGGAGCCAAAGCAGTACGTGAGAATGAGCAGATCAGTCTATGGACAGGAGGAGAATGAGGATGTGGTAGAGCAGATAAGGTTTAGCAGGAGGTGGTGGAGGAGAAGGAAGGGTGGGAGGAGGTGTTGGGGAGACCAAGGTTATGCAAAGGATTGGGGAAGCGGCTTTGTGGTAGGAAGGAATGCAGTTTCTGTGCTTTACAGGCTCCCTCTGAGCTTTTGTTTTAACTCCCCAGCAGCAGAGCAACAGTGCTTTTCATATGAGAAGCCCTTCGACCACAGATGCCTTTGTGCAGAATGCTCTGATGCCTCTGCCTTATGCAAAGTGAAGAATGTTTGGGTGCTAAGCTGGGAATTTGCGTATACAAATCAGTTTGGGTTTCTTTTAGATTTAACTAAGTAATCTTCTGAGTTTTTAGTGTTTGCTTTTAGAAGCATAATTCTAGAATTCTTCTTTAGACCCTCCTTCTTCCACTTTTTCCCACCCACCACTACTCTGTTCCTTTCTTAGCCAGTCCCAGCTATCCACTCTCAGCTCTTCCTGAGAAGAATGCATCGGACACGTCCATATTTAGCAGATCTGCATTGCTTTAATCTCAGTATAGGGTTTCAACTTTTGCCCAGCTAGGTTTATTTCTTTCTCTCAGACCAAATTTTCCCACATGTACCCCCAGTTAGCTTCTCTTTATGTGAATGATTCTCAGTTCCAACATATTTGCTCAGCCATTTGTAGTTTTCCCATCCCACATCCTCTTACAGTTTCAGTCTTATCACCTACTGAGTCCCAGTTCTCTTCCCTCCCTCCTATACCCCAGCTCCCCACCAAATATTCTTGTCCTTTCAGGATCTATATCAAACCTCTCCCACAATGTCTAGCCTAAATTTTCTTCTCCCCACCCTTTGATAATGTATTTTTATTTCCTTGTCTCACTCTACCTGGTGAGTTCCCTTCTGTCTCTGAAGGTCCAATTCTTGCCCTCCACAGCTCTCCCCTCCATTCTGCATGTGCCTGAGGGAGATGCTGTTTGGAGCACAGGCCATACAGCAGTCTGCTCTTAGTTCAAGTGTGTGGATTTGGCCCAAGCCACACAGTAGCCCAGAGATAAATGCAGAGGAAATCCTGCTGGCCCCTACGATGGACCCAATTGACACAATCATAACTTCTCCAGAGGATACAACCTAGAAAGTTCTCACTGGGCATATGTAGACTGCCATTTCTTTTATAGTCTAGAAAAACTATGGAACAACTCAGATTAATTATCATTAAACCAGTTAAAAGTATATCCTCCAAATGAAAGCAAGTTAACTGTCAACTCTCCAGGAAGATCTCAAATATGGGGTGTAAAGTGTACGGATACAAAGTGGTTGTGCAGACAGAAGCTCAAATAAGGAGGATCCGTGTTACCCAGAGCTCATAAGACCTTGTAATCTCCAGTTCTGTCAGTGAGGCCAAGCCCCTTACACTGTGCACCCTGGAGCAGAAAGGAAACCGTCTGCCTGGTTTTGTGGGCACAGCTCTTCAGTGCACGACTCCTCTGCACGGAGCCAGCTCCGCTATCCCATTCTCTACACCAGGAAAGCTGCAGCCCCTGGTTGCAGAGGTAATGATGCTGCCTTGTCCTCAGAAACTGCTGAATTGTGGAGGAGGTGATATTTTCACAAAACAAAACTGAGAGTCAGAGAGACAAATAAACAGAGACACAGATAAGAAATCAAATGGCATGACAGAAACTAAAAGCAAAAAAAGCCCAAAGTAGAAAACTCATATATAGATTTTCCAGCTGGATAGCTACATTTGAGCGAACTTGTAGCTATCTGAAAACACAGTCTTTTCATAGCAAGTTGGATAGTCTTATTGGAAGGAGGTACTGCTAACTGTCTATAAATAGCAAATCCTCAGGTTCCTCTGCATAAGCCATGCTGCCACAATCCAAAATCAGTGAGATACACCACGGGGCCTGTCACTGCAGGCCTCCTGTCACTGCCGTCTTCAAGCCTGACTTTGAACTACATGATGAAAGCCACCATCTGAGGCACAGAACAGTAACTGCAGAAGTGCAAGGTAATTCCTCTGGTAAGGAAGGACTCCTCTTTCCCTCTCATTCACTTTTTTAGCAAAGCCCCAGAGACATTTATTACATGTTGCTTCACTGTGCTTGTACATCAGTTTCATTTGAATATCGGATGAAAATTCACACACTTTCTAAAAAATTGCCTAGTGTTGTGGTGCACTGGCGAGTAGTTATCATAACCTACTACACATCTATTTTGGGCCAGTGTAGCCATCGGTATCGTGTATGGCATTTGCATAGCAGTTTTGTTATTAAAAGTGGCCACATAAATAAATAAATATAATGTAGAAAATGCTAGAAAAAAGTTTACTATTACAACAATGCTGCCATCTGGTAACTAGAAGTGTCATAGCAGAGAAAACATTCACTTTGCCTTGAACATGCAGACGCTATTGTAAATAACATCTAAAATTATTAAAATATTTTAAATAATGCTTAAAAGCTGCAAAGTTATAATTGGAATAGGGTAATTTCCCTGCATCAGATAATTCTCATGGCTCTGTTTCATTATGGCAACTCATGCCCTCTTTAGATTAGACTGGATTCTAAACCCTGCAGAGTGTCTGTGGAGAATAACCAGCTCAGGGACTGACCTACCACAGCACCTGAATTAAATATGCCTGATCTTGAGCACACAAGGAGTCAGAATTAAGTCCACACTTAAAGTTACTCATGTCCTCCAGAAGCTTGCTGAATTAAAACTATACCACTAAATATTTACAGAAATAATCAAATCTAGAGGGAGAAAGATACAGAACAGATAAAATGAAATCCTGAGAAAAGAGATCCAAAGAAAATAAGATGTCAGGTGTTGTCATAGGTGGAAAATCTGTTCATGAAAAGGAAAATACTACAACCACATTAAAAAAGGAAATATTTATTCGAACAGAGAAAAAAAAAACCACATATGAAGGTTGGGAAATATTACACGCATTTGGAACAGGTCCCCAGGCACTTAGGAGAGTCCATACTCATCACATCTGGAAGAGTTTCAAAGTATCTTTGATAATAAGTTCACTAGAACAGACTGCCCAGGGAGGTGGTGGAGCCACCATCCCTGGAGATGCTTAAAAAGCTAGTAGATATAGCACTTGAGGCTATGGTCTAGTGGTTAGAGAGACGTTAGTATGAAGGTTGGACTTGATGATCCTAGAGGTCCTTTCCAACCATAATGATTCTATGATTCTAAATAAGCAGGAGAGACTGCAAAATGGAATAAACTTACTTACATGATCCCAGCAAGCATGGCTGGGATGAACCCCTGCACACGACACTCCCTACATTAATAAGGAAATGCAGAGAATATTGCCTAGCTTTCCTTCCTGAAAAACAGTGTGAATGCTTCATCATCTTATTACATATTTTAGTGACTTATTATCCTAGCTTATTAGATTTTTCAGACTGGCATAAACTTCTTTGAAATTCCCTAGGAAATACTGTCTCACAGATAGTTACTGTGATGCCACCCTCAAACAACACACCCTTAGAATTGAATCTAGTGGATGACTGTATCTTCTCTGAATGGCAACATGGTTTAGATCATCTCATAAATTTCCAGAGAAACACATGGCTGCGATCATTGTGCAAGCCATGCGACGGCAGGATGAACTCCCCATTTGCCCTGGAGGATGCGGGACCCTTCCCTCTCTGTCAAAGTGATGGAAGTGACCACTTATAGACATGCAGTCATCAGATACAGACAAGTTAGTGACAATAAAAAAGCAGCAAATAAAGGAAATTGTTTCTGTATGTAGCATCAGGTTTGAAAGTGTTTTAATGTAGATTTACCCAGATGTATTTTTTGTCCTAAAAATTCAGAGGTGCTGTGACAAAAGTGCAGAAACAACCAACATTCAGACACTGTATGGCAACTTCTGTTCTCCCAGAACAAGAGGATATTCAAATTATAAGTTGGAAAATTCAGAATCAATAACAGAATTCCTGTTTTTACAATGTACATTTCAACAGTGGAATCACCACTACTGGAAAGTATGGAGTCCAGAGACCTAATGCCATTATAGAGAGAATTGAGTATTTTGGTAAATCAGTAATATTGAGAGTTCCAAAAACTTAGAAGAAACATTAAAGATGTACTTAAGCCAGCATCTGTCAGCATTCAGCATGAGTTCTGTTAGATATGCATTATCTCATGTTTAATCATTCCAAGGTTCTCAGTTTTTGCTTTGAAGTCCCTCCCACTGGACATTCACATAGAACAAGCAGGCTCGGAGTGTATGGTAAATACAAAATGCTTCCATTTTTAAAAGTTTGTAAGTATGTACTTCCTTTAAACCCATACAAAAGGGTTTATTTCTATTTACACTATTTTAGTTAATGGTAATAATGACCTATGGTGTTAACTGTAAAAAAACCTTCAGAACTGAATAATCTTTTGAATGCAAATCTAACACTCTGTCAGCATACTATGTATTTTATCAAATCCAGAACCTCAAAACATGGCATATAGGCTTTCAGTAAAAATAATTATTTGCTAGCAGGTGAGGGACAAAGCATGAAGAAGTAAAACTAACTTCTCTAGGCAAAATGATTCCTGAGGAAGAATAGCATGTTCTGATGGAACAGAGGCAATGGCAAAGGCACCTAGGTCATATCCTGCCCATCTTCCCCACTCATCCATAAAAAATTCCTTCAGGGAAGTATTTGGCCCAAAATCAGGAGAGGTAGCAGCAGTCATTCTTGCGTGTTGACATTGGTCCTACCAGTCTACCCAGTGAGTCAGTGTGAAAGACAGGCACAAAGTGCAGTGACTGATGGGCTGTGCGCACACTCATCTACTCTGAGCTCCCTGCCAAAAGCAGAAACTCTTCAGATTGAGGTCTTTACAGGCTAGTAAAACTGGAAAAACTGAAAACCACAGGGTTTTTTATATTCTTTTTTTCAGTACTAGCAGTAGCTAAAATGTGCTAAATGCTTGTTTTACAGTTTCTCTGATAAAGTTCAAGACTCAAAATCAAAGAGACTGACTGTCTGTCATTCTGACAGAAAATGGATATACCACCAAGTTGATAAAGGGATGATTGTCCACAATTACTATTTTGACATCTGCTAAGTCTATGAATAAATAAGAAGCAATGACTGAAGCGTGAAATGGCAATACCAGACTAATTTTCTAGAGAGTCTTCCCCGAGACCTTTTCTATATAATTAGGCAAAATTAAAACTATTAGAGGTATCATACAGAACCTTGGAACTATTTTTTAAATGGTACCTAAAAGAAAAACAAAAAAAACCTTGCTATTTTTCAAGAAAAACAAAAAAAACCTTGCTATTTTTCAAGGAGTACATGCTGCAGACCAAGTGGGTGGATGGAGAGGGAGGACTGAAACTATTTAAGTAGTGTCATGCTTTCCAATTGTGACTGCAAATGTCAGTAATGTGTAAACATCTCTGAAAGTTCTTTCCTGAAGGTTCACATTTAGTTCTACAAACACAGCCTTCAGTAAAAGAGAAAAAAAGAAATAAGCAAAAAGGTCTCTGAAGGGATCTTCAGTTCTGACCAAACTCTAACAATAGCAAGGACTGAAATGAGTAGCAAGTATGCAAGCAGATAATCTGAGAGCAAGACCAGAGCCAGCATACAGGAGATGTAGCTGGCAGATCTGGCTTGTGGAATGGGCTACAAACACAGCAGGGTAGGAATCCTTAGTGCAAGATATACGTGAAGCTGGAAAATGTTCTGCATGCATGTGCCACATCAGACTCTGCTTGGTTTGTACCAACAGATCAGTGGTAGCCAGCGTTCGGTGGTTTGAGCTCTCTGGCTCCTGGAAATTGGCTATATTTATCCCGGCTGATGTAGCCTGTCAAGTGTGTCCTGCTGTTGATAAGGTGCTATAGTTGACAACAGTGGGGGATCAAGGGGGAGGAGCGGGATGGGGGCTTCCACCAAGTGTTTCTTTAGGGGGGTCTCAAAAGCCCTGCAGTCTCATTCCTGTTTAGCTCGGACTCTGCTTTCTAGATACAAGTGGGAGCTTCATCAGAAACAAAGTGAAGATGCCAGAGCCTGTAAAGAAAACAGGTAAGGATCATAACTGACAGACAAAACCTAAGAACAACTTGACAGAGAAAAGCATGAGTAGCTTTTGTACAATAAAGAAATGAGATGCCTCAATGGAAAAAAAATAGAGAGGAAAAAGAAACGATATTTTATGAAGTTGTAAATAAAAGAGATGCTGAGTTATCTTGCTGAGAAATCGGTAATGAGTTTGGCAACCCTCAGCCACAGAATTTTCTCAAGTGACTTTGGATGAGGAAAGAATAGAAATGAAACATGTTTACTTCTCATGTTTTTTCAGTTTCTCATTTTCTTCCCCAGTTACATTTAGGACTTTGAAAAAAGCTTTTAATTTCTCTCTTTGGCACTCAGGCAGTATAAACCTCTCCTGGTTTTGGTTGTTTTTTTTTTTTTCACTGATATCTTCAAGGAAGTGTAAGTGGCAAACTTTTATGGCATTTGTTGTTAGTGAAATCTCTGTAAAAATTAAAGCAAACAGCACCTGGTTCAAAGACTACTCTTTCTAGTTCTTCCAGCCAGAACCACAAGAGCTCTAGGAAAAAAAGAATGTATTGAAAAGAGTGTATGCTTATGCCTTTTCACTCACCCTCCTCCATCCCTTCTCCTTGACCCAGAAGATAACTAATCATTTTCGGAAAACCAAGGTCACAGAGCCCAGTGCAAGTGCTGCCCCACTAGAAAAAGATTTCAGCTATAGGAAAATTCTAATTTAAAACTGAGAAATAAATAACCAGCCAGAGGCTGCCCACATAGGGAAGAAGGGCAGGCTGAGGATGGGGTGTAAGGTGCAGTGAATCTGTTTGTCTGAGAAGGGGGAAGAGAGCCTGGGAAGTAGAAGTAGGGAGAGTTTAGCTTCAGGACACTTATGTGTGGGTAGGGAAAGATGCTTCAGGAGCACTTTGTGTCCACAATTAAATTTGGAAAAACAGGTGTCAAAAGATGAAGTTTTGTTTGAAAAGTGTGCACTTAACCGATACACAGGGCCGGGGAAAATTGTGGTACTTCTGTGATTCCTCACTTCTAGAGCTCTCACTTCACTGATCACGGTGCATACCCAGAGTCACTGCTACTTGAATGTACAGGAAAAGGTGCCTGCTTTTTCAATAATGTGCACCTTCCCAATTAGTCAAAAATAGCTGTTGATAATTATTAGTGTAGGCCTTTCTGCTTTGCAAAGGACTAAACAGGCATCAGTCTTCTGTTAGGCTGGTCAGTGGGAAAACCTCCTCCAGTCACCACAACAAAAGAAGAAGAGCATGTTAAGAATTTTCGTTTTGGGCAAAATGTTTGGAATCAGCCACTGCCAGAAGGAGAGCACATAGCCCGTGTCTCCCATTAAGAACTGCAAAACACTAAAGCATGATTAACTCCAAGATTCTTTATGTTCCCTCTATATGATAATTCTAAAGCAACAGTGGTGTCACCAATCCCTCAATTTCATCACAACTATAATATCGTTTGATGTTCTTCAATCTGCAGTTTCTGAAAGCAGATGGAAGTAGAATCATATATTAAGAAAAGATATATACCAGACCTTGTAACTGTAGAAAAAAGCTTGAAAATATAAGCTGTGAAGATTCAGCAACCACCCCAAAAATAAGACTATTTCATAATCATATTCTATTTTTGAACTCACATGATTTCTGATACTTACTGAAAGGTCTAATGCTTGTGAGTGACAATGCTAGCAAAAGGAACTATGACAGAGCAGGCAAAATTTGACCATGTGATCACTTAGGCATTGTGACTTTTGATTTCTAATCATTTAACTGTCTTTAAATTAACGTTTTTAGCCTCTGTGAATGAGAGGCAACTTCTCTTATGCCCACCTTTCTCTCACGCCCATCTTTGTTAGCTGATAGTGAAGAGAAATTCCATTCCAGCTTATTCCTCTGGAGAAATCTAACAGGTGTCTAACATGACCAGTCCTACACCATTCCCATCAACAGACCAGCCCAAACAGTGTGATTATCACAGCAGGGGGAGGAAAAGCTCTTATTACCCACTCTGATCAAGACAGAAACAGTCACATGCCCCATAACTTCTAGAGGGGATCTTCTCATGCTCCCAAGAGATGTTAATCCCTCTGGTTTTCTATTTCATATTGTTTATACAGTTCAAGGCATTTCAAGGTGGGATAATGTTGAGCATGATCTCAGGAGGGCTGAATAATCATCTAGCAATTGATACAAAGGAAAACACTTTATGGCAGAGAATGATCAATGATCAGAGATATTCTGCCTGTATCTCCTGTTCTAACAAACTTTTTAACATGTTAAAAAATCCCAACGCAGCAACAAACAAACAAAAAACCCCACAAAACCTAAAAAAGTGAAGTAAATTTTCCAGCAGACATTGTTTTACTTTAAACTGTCCCAACTGAAATACTTCAGGGTAAGGCAGTGCTCTACTTGTTTACAGAATACCAAAAGAACAGTCCTAGTGCTCCAGAAAACCCATACAACCCCCAAGAACAACGGGATTTAGAAGACCTGGGCAATTTAGTGTCAGAGCAAACAATCAAACACTGAAAAACATCACTTTTTGCAGAGTTCTGTTGCAGAAACTTTATGTTCTTCTCCCTTTGATTTAAACATTTTACAGTTAATCTCTGTTCAAAGGCTCACATTTTAGAAAGTTTTGGTTGCTTTTTTGTTGTGAAAATTCAGAAAGGTTAAAAAAACCCCAACCATTTCCCTAACAATATTTTGTGACATTATGAGGAAATGGCTGACCTTTGAAACACCATATTTAGTAGATAAAGGGGACTTAGTAGGAAATGCATGCATTACTATATCTGGGAAAGGAGAAGTCTAGTGTTGTTGACCTTCTCTGAAAATCAGTTAATTTTTATTCACATATTTAATAGATTGAGGAGTCTAGATTTTGCAGTTCAGACTAGGAAACTTTATCGAGGGTTTAAATAAATAACCTGGCTTGCAAGTGCACAGAGGCTTTTGGCATTAATAGTAATAATCAATGTTGCATAATGAAGAGTAGACTGTAGAATATTAGTTTGAATGTAAGCTCATTGTTTTACATTGGCAAGCACCCACTGCTCCATGAAAATGAAGTTCAGTGCACTACAGTAATACAAAAATAAATCATAATAATTCTTTTAGATGGGCTTTCCTCTTTTGCAAGTTAAGATTGAAAGCAAGCTGAACATTGTTATCCCTGTTACACAGAAAGTGTGATCGATGCATAGGGAGAGAGTTGAGTCTGCTTAATGGAACTATTCCTCGCCCGTTGCTCATGTTACAGGAATTTACAATCTCAGCTGCTGAAGTAGGCAAGGAATGATAAGATTAAGTAGTTCAATAGGTTTTGGATCATGGAATGATTAAGCTTGTAATTGCAAGAAGCCACTTAGGCCCTGGCCAAGGAATGCACATCATCTTTATATAGCTCCTCAGCAAGGAATTTACAAGCTCTGTTAGTGAAGTCTGCATATTCCCAGTTTGGCTTTTAGCTCAATGGAGGACCAAATGGTTTAAAAGGAAAACCAGATGCCAAATGTAAGTACTAAAGCAAAGATAAACTTTCAACATCAGGCCTTAATGAATTAAGCAATTCCAAAAGCTAATACTACTTTTGGCCAGATACCAATTTTGCTACCAGATCCACGGGATGTGCAGTAAGGTAACTCACTTTTGTAGGAGAAACCTATGACTTTATTTTTTCTAATTACAATCATCACAGATTTCTGCTAGTGTTTGTAGCATGTGCCATCAGCTAGATATATTAGAAGCTCCTAAAAGATTTATACCTTTAACAGCTTTTATTTCAGAAAGGCAGACATATCATTTGAAAGCCTTTCTAACACACGTTCTCCAAAAGTGCTTATTTCCCTCTCCAGCATGTACCTATCACAAATAATGAATGACAAAGAGCTGAAGTCAGAGCCACTGCTCTGAAAAGCAGGATGAAAGATATATACAAAAAATCCAACCATAACAATGTCTCTCTGCTATTACTCTAGTTAAAATCACTCTTGTGGAATTCAGACTTGTTCCTCACTTTCATTTCATATACTTCATACATACTTTGAAATTCAGTGATTTTAGAAAGAGGTTTTCACCTAATGCTTGTGATTCTTATCAAGCCAAATTATTTAGAGAATGTGGCTAGGAATTGAAATTATTCCAGTTATTGAAACGTTATTTTAATATACATCTCCTCTTCCTTTTTTCTGACAACAATCAGATAGGAATGTCTCTTCTAGCTTCTAATACTAACTTTTATTCTTATTAAGCATATAACAGTACTGAGTAGGTACTTACCAACAGTTGGATGCTGTACAAAGACAATATAAAAACAGTCTCTGACTCAAAACACTTGGAAAAAAAAAAATCCCAGTAAATAGACAGATAGTTGAACATGAGAGTAAAGAAAAGGATTAGTACAACAGAGAGCGACCTGAGTAGTAGCTTAGCCATTTTCCAGGTTTTTGCACAGGAGAGAATGAAAAAGTTTTGAAGCAGAATAGTAAACTAGGCTGATGGGGGATGTTAGAAGGAGATTGCTTCAACGCAGGATAGAAAGCAAGGGAGAAAGCGTGAAGGTGGTGGTATGAAGATGTAGGAAGACAGAACAGAAGGTTTTATTATTTTATCTACATGAAAAGTTACAGAAATTTATTTTGGAGCTTCAGTGATTTAATTCTAGTTTAATTTGGCCAAAAGCAAATGTCTTTTATATTTCTTCAGCCTCCTGATTGAAAGACTTGTTAATAAATTATTACCAAAATGCAATCTGATCATGGACCTCCAAATAAAGCTTTTTATTACTAATTAATGAAGCTTAACTCATGTAACATACCTAAATATATGGCTTGTGTGTACATCTTCAGGTGGTACAAGACTTCTTAAGGATGTGCACAAGTTCAGGTAGCAGCAGAATTAGCCACCAAGAAGTGTCACAGAATCACAGAGTGCTAGGGATTGGAAGGGACCTTGAAAGATCATCTAGCCCAATCCACCTCCCAGAGCAGGATCTCCTAAATCAGGTCACACAAGAACGCATCCAGGTAGGTTTTGAATGTCTCCACAACCTCCCCGGGCAGCTTGTTCTCTGTAACCCTCACCGTGAAGAAGTTTTTTCTCACATTTATGTGGAACCTCCTATGTTCCAGCTTGTACCCATTGCCCCTTGTCCTATCATTGAATGTCACTGAGAAGAGCCTGGCTTCATCCTCCTGACACTCACGCTCTACATATTTATAAACATCAATGAGGTCACCCCTCAGTCTCCTCTTTTCCAAGCTAAACAGAGCCAGCTCCCTCAGCCTTTCCTCATAAGGGATATGTTCCACTCCCTTAAGCATCTTGGTGGCTCTGCACTGGACTCTCTCAAGCAGTTCCCTGTCCTTCTTCAACTGAGGGGCCCAGAACTGCACAAAATATTCCAGATGCGGTCTCACCAGGGCAGAGTAGAGGGGGAGGAGAACCTCTCTGGACCTACTAACCACACCCCTTCTGATACACCCCAGGATGCCATTGGCCTTCTTGGCCACAAGGGCACATTGCTGACTCATGGTCATCCTGCATGTCTGTCTAATCGATTGAGAGACAGCCAAGCACAGTCTTCTACATAGCTAAGATCAAGCATGATGATTCCAAACACTTTCAGACTTGCAGCATCTAGGTGAGGAATTCGGTAAGAAAAAACAGGAGAATGCAAATCTTTAATAATTTCAGGAGACTGGACTGACATCTTCATTTATTCAACAGAGGCAGTTGGTGTGACCAGTCAGCGACCTGTGTTTTGCCCTTACCACAAAAAGGAGCAGTTGAAGTTGTATTGTGAAACCTGCGACAAGCTGACCTGCCGAGACTGTCAGTTACTAGAACACAAAGAGCACAGGTATTAAAACAGACTATATGTTTTATGCAACTCACAAATAGGCAGATAGCTTCAAGTTGATGTAGCTGTAGCTGCATGGAATACAGTCAGGTGAAAAAAGTGCAGAGTAAAATTTTCTGCTCAGAAATGAAACCCACAAATAAACAGAGGCTATACCGAAAAGAGCATGGGTGATGAGTGTTTGATAGTTTAGGATAAAATGTAATTATTCCAGTTGTTGATCTGTTGACTTAAGCACAAAAACCTTTCTTTGATGTCAAGTGATTTGGATAGAATTTGTTGCTTTGCAGCTCTTCAGAGAGTCCTTAGAAAGCACAGGGACTGTGTTATGCAACTGTACACTTACGTGTCACTTCTCCATTTGTCCTTCAACATGATGATTATATAATGGAACATAACCAACCAATTTCAGAGTGGAGCAAATGGGCATTTTTTCTATTAAGAGCCCTTTGAAAGGAAGAGTAAACCTAAAGTTTGGCTATACTGTATTTTAACAACACTATTTTTGACTCTCAGATCTTTGAGTTGGTGTTCTGTGGTCATCTCTTACTGGCCACAGAAGCCGTAAATCAGGATTATATACAGCTTCTGAGTACAAGACAATAATCTTGCTGGGTAACACATACAGTAGTGGTCTGAGACAGATATACTCTTAAGTTAAATATGAATATGCTCACTATAGCTGATGCAACCACCTAAAGAACTTGCTTGCCTGACCAAGTGAACAGTAGTAGGTGGAGAAGTGTCGGCCACAGCTGCTCCTTGGAACAGGCTAAACCTTGCTTTTGCAGAGTTGCAGCCTTCCTCTTCAATTCTCCTTTTCTTAAGATTTATATCCCTTTCAGAATGTGCCACCTCTTTTTTTCTCAAATTGTTGATGATTTCAGTTCCTTGATTTAAAATGTTGCAGACTTCTACTGACTCAGCGATCTCTCTTCTTTCTGCTGTTTCTACATCCTTATCTTGCATGAAGTAATAGCATGCACTTTCACTTACAAAGTGATGACTACAGCACAACATTAATTTTCTTTTTACTAAAACTCGGCTATGGTAATGTGATATGCCTTCATATTTATGAAAATCATAAATTCTCAAAAAATCTACAGGAAATAAGGTATAAATTCATATGCACTATAAATAAAATATATTGGCATTTGCTGACATATACTTCCATGAAGACAGTTAAATTTTGGACTTGAGCAGCATCTTTCCTCAATTAAAGAAGTCTTTTGTAAGGCACTCTGCTTTTTAGCAACTATTATCACAGCTTTTGCATGTGTAAATACTCACTGTTTTTTACTACAGGTACCAGTTTATAGAAGAAGCTTTTCAGAACCAGAAAGTGATCATTGAGACGCTAATCACCAAATTGATGGAGAAGACTAAGTACATAAAATATACAGGGAAGCAGATCCAAAACAGGTATGTATCAGATTTTGAGGTTAAAACTGACACAGAGGACAATTTAGATACACTGCAATTTATTTAAATGTTTAGATCAGTCCATTTTGTACCTCCCTCCTTTTATTCTTCCAGAAGGAGTAATTCTAAAATCTTCAGTTTGCCCTAGTACCTGTTGCCTATTTAATTTGCTTGGTTGTGTTGGGTAACTCTTCTGCTCAGCCTGTGGACTTACTTGGCAGCAATAGCTTGGGTGCAACAAAACAACTTATGCAATAAAGACCATAGAAGGCAGTCTTATGTTCTTCCCCATCAGCACACTTACGTCCTTAGTGTAGATCCCTCTTAGAAAGTGAAGGGTTATGACTCATGTTTTCATAATGCTCATGACATATATTTGAAGATTTATGTAATACTTCTTTTATGCTTGGAACTTTATTCACTTGGTACTACAAACCTAGGAGAAGAATCAGTCTGTAAAATGCATGCTGCAGTAGGCCTACCTAACTGCTCCTGCAGCAGGGTTCAAAGGCTGTGCCCAGGAAGGTTCAATACAGTATGGGATGCTGAGTGCAACCTGAACTCTTCCTCTCTCTTTGCCTGTCTTTGAGGATGGTGGAGATAGAAAATACCAGCAGAGACCTATCTCTTCTTTTGCTGTATCTAAGTGGTTATTCTCCCTTGTAGCGGTGGTTTTCAAAATATAAGATTATGCTTTGCTGTTATGAGTTTAAGCAGTATCCTTGAAATAGCTAAAGTAGATTTATTTATTGTTTTCTGCAGTGCTGTTCTACCTTAGATGGAAGTTAGACCTAAACAGTTTTGATTGCCGTGAACTGTTCCAGAAATGTGCCAGACATTTAAAAATCAAGAGTTTCAATTACAGTGAGCATTTAATTTTTATCAGTGACAGATGTCAGTAATTTTACAGACTTACAGCATTAGACCAGTTAATTAATTTTATCATAGGTCACTGATACTTGCTCTTTCTATTTCTCCCAGTAATTTTCCTGGCTATAGGTATCTGATGGTATATGTATTAATTGGTGCATATGTTCAAGAAATATTGTCATCTCAGCAACAGAGTAGAGGGGGATTTTTTACACTCTTTAGAGGGTGGATTTGTGAGCTAAAGGACACAATTTTCTATACTGTCTACTTACAGAATTCTTGAAGTGAATCAGAATCAAAAACAGGTGGAACAGGATATTAAAGTTGCCATATTTACACTGATGGTAGAAATAAACAAAAAGGGAAAAGCTCTGCTGCATCAATTGGAGGTAATTCCATTTCTGTCATAAGAAACAAAAATGTCAGTCCTAATTTTTTTAGTGTGGATTCGCATTAAAATAAAATCCATTTCTAGCATTAGCCGCCTGTGCATGTCCCATCACAATTCCAGAGATGCATGGGGGATGTCCCACGCAAGCCATTTGAGCAAGTGGTTGGGTTTTGGGTTTGGGTTTTTTGGGGGGGATGTGGAGTTTGGGTTTTGGGAGATTGTTGTTAGGTTTTTTGTAATCATTATTTATCTGTGTTTCCTGCTTTGTGAGTCAGGGCTGTCTCTGACCCCAGTTTCTTTCTCCATGGTTTTGTAAGTCGTAATTCTATGCATCATGCATGACAAGTCTTTCCATCAGAATTTTTCATAAATTCAGCAATCCAATAGCAGATCAAAGGAGAGAATTGTCTAGAATGGATACCTGGAAAAACATTACCTCTATTTGTTTTAAAAAGTGTATGTGTGTGTATATAGAGAGGCACACATCTATATGAAAATGTCGTAAGAGAAAATGGGAATTTTCACAGGAAGTCCTGATACTTTGCATAAATACATACTGACTTTTCCATTTGATAGCTGCAGTCAGGGGGCAAGGGTGCTTTTTAGAGGAGCTAAGTGAAACCACTTGATCATTGTGAATTACAAATATGAAAGCTAATTCCTGTTAACTGTAAATTGAACCCATTGACTGGAACTGCTTTTCTACTTGCAGACTCTGGCAAAAGAGCATCGGATGAAGCTTCTGCAGCAACAACAGGAAGTGGCAGGTCTCTCTAAACAGCTGGAACATGTCATGAATTTTTCCAAATGGGCAGTTTCCAGTGGGAGCAGCACAGCACTACTGTACAGTAAACGCTTGGTAAGGTTATATCTCTCTATAGAGAGAAGAAAGCTCTCTCCATTTGCTCAGAGACTATAGGTAAGGAAGATTCACACACACATGTCAGTAATACTAGGGAATTAGTCTTTTTAATGACTGACTTTCTACTAATTGAGATATTTGTATATAATTTTTCATAGTTTTCTATTAAACATAATACACAGTGTTTCTAATAATTTAGCTCTCTGGTCATGATTCTCTCCTGTTACACTACCATAGAATTCTTGTAGATCTGCAGAAGTAGGAACAACTGCTTTTCTCTGGAGTGAAAATCACAAAGCTGTGAAACACCATGAAAAATGTTGTGCATCCTACATCATCATTGGGGTTCTTTTCAGTACTTGTTACAGCTTCTGAGTTCAGACACAAATGGTATTTCTATATGATAGTCTGATATCCAGCATTTTAGTACAAAAATTAACGCATCGATTTGTTCGGTCAGACTAATTGTCCACTAAACGTCTTCAAAAATTGTTAAAAATTAAGCTGAGGTTTTTGCTTGCCCATGCAAATAGTTAGGAAGCTAAATATTGCAATGCTATAATGACATTTAAGATCTGAGTGCATGTGGTCTGACTAAACTGGCTGCTCGTTATGAACAGAAATCCTAAAGGACTTGAAATAAAAATCAAACAAAAAGCTGACCATGATTTGTCCAGAGGTTACTAGATCGTACTAGCCTGATGGTGGAAATCTGTGGCAATGTTGAGGAAAGATGCAACATCCTCCTTTTCCAGCTGCTATAACTGGATCATGAAGTTTTTTCTTTATTTTCTCATTGGTTAGTTGAAAACCTACTGGAGCTTTTGTTGGGGAGTGGGGCTGTTTGTTTGTTTGGGGGGTTGTTTTTCGGTGATGTTTCTTTTTGGTTTTGATACCCATTAAAATGCTACAGGCTGTAGCAGATAGTGGAATATTACTGGTTTTATCAACTTACTTCAAGTAGTTGAATTCATTTGGCCTGCCTTACACTGCCTCAGCAAGTAATATTTTTTAATTGAATAGAGAAAAAGGGCATGAAACTGAGTCATGTTGTTATAATTGCTTAGTGTTGCCCCGAAGACTTCTGATGTATAAGAAAACAAGTTATGTTGCAGGCATCTTAATCTTATAAACATTATGCAGTTCAAGAAAAAGACCATCTAGCCTATAAAGCCTCAGCAAATGAGGAAGATTTTTCAAAAGAACAGATGAGCTTTAGGCTCTTGATTTTCTGTTGAAAGTTGGTGTTCTCTGGGAGTTGAGTAGCTAACCTGTGTGTGAACTTCTGGAAAATCTGTTCCTGACAGTGATGCATAGAGGAACACATGAGATTTCTGCTCTAGTCTATCCAACCACTTGGAACTAGGAGGGAGGAATGCCCAGCAGACTTAAATGCAGAGTTACAGCTGAGAGGCAATGTCTGTACTTCAGGGAAACAGCACAATAGTTTGCAGAAAGGCAGCAGTTTCCCAGCACAGGCCTCTAGCACAGACAAAACACTGGTAGCTACCACTATTACTGGCAGGAAGTAACTGGTCTGGTCATGAGTTTATCTACAAGATATGTGTGCGCACAATAGGAGGAATATATGGAGCAAACTATGATGAGAACTGTGTGCAACCAGTATTGGTGACAGGACAAAAGACTAGAATTTTTATGGTGTAGTTATACTTGATTCTGGTAGTGTACACAGAAATCCTAGGAAATCTATATTCAAAATAGTAAGGCACACAGAATTTTCCATGGTCATTAAAAAAACCCTTAAGTCTTGCTAAATGCTTTATGTATCTAGTCTAAAAGTGACCTGCCTAAAATTGAAAGATAAAACTTGTGAACTGGAAGCTCGTATAAAATTCCTGTGTAAAAGATATATTTTTAAACAGGTGAGATGATTTTGCCCAGTACATCTCTTGTACTTTTCCAGGAAATAGTCGGTTATTCAAGAAAAATAAGTGTTGAAATCTATAAGTTTTTTTCTGTATCTGCTCTGTGTTATTCTAAAATTAGTGCCTGTGTTAGATACTTCTGGTGAAAAAAATGAAAGAAAATATTTTCTTTCTAGGAGCTACATAAATACTGAGCATTTGATAGAGTATTCTGCTGTGTAATGTAATCATAGTCCAGTCTTTTGAAATCCGTTCTTTGACTCTCTGAAAAAGGATTATATTTGTTACAAAAGAAAACTCCCTGTGATGATACTTGTTGCCAAAAGGATGGGATACTTTTCTTTGAAAGAAAAATGAGTGGGCTAACATAGGTTTGTGGGGACAATGGTTATGTGAATCTGTACTTCAGTTGCAAGTAGTGCAAGTCATTGAATGTAATGACCAAGTTAGAAGGATATTTATTTCAGCAGGGGAGAAGAATTAATTTTATTGTAGACTGTAGTTGTTTGCCTTTTAAAACTATGTTAGGGATAAGGGAAGGATCTTAAGAATACCTCTCTTATTTGTAGCATAGACAAATTTGTCTTTCACCTAAATTTTCTAGGGGCTTGTTCAGGTTTTTTTTCTTGTTTTATTTGGGAGGAGTGTGACTTTTGTTTAGTTTGGTTGTTTCACTGGATTTTTTAAAGACTCAATGCTGTTCTGATACATGGCTCTGGCCCCAGAGGAAAAAAAATATCTTGTTTTGTTCCTATTCTAGATTACGTATCGACTACGATATCTTCTACGAGCAAGGTGTGATGCTTCACCAGTGACTAACAATACCATCCAGTTTCACTGTGATCCTAGCTTCTGGGCTCAAAATATTTTCAATCTAGGTATGATAAAATTTTACTAGCCTTTTGATGTCTTGATCCTTTTTTGAAAGCAACTTTCTTTTTATGAGGAGAAATAACCTCCACACTATTCATTTCTTGGTTTTCTTTGTTAGATTTATTTCCTTACCCGTAGAAAATGTTTAAGTGTGTTGTATGGGAAAAAGTATTATTTATGAATACTTATGGGAAAGTATTAATAAACCTACCCTACTTGACTAGTACATGTGATGGTGAAAGTAGCAGCTTTTAGTTTCCTAGGAAAACCACATGCCTTCTGGCCTCTGAAACAAGGAACACAATCTATACTCCACATCCTAAGAAAGGATTCCAGAAGTCAGTTGCATTCCGCATCTTCCACTTTCTAGTGCTTCAATCCAATCTTCCCAAGCTGAAACCCACAGCAGCAGCATAATATGTTCAAGAAGCCCCATTTGCTCCTTCGTCATGCTGAACAATAAGCCTTGGAGAACTGAGATGAGGGGAGAATGCCAAACAAAAACGAAAGAACAGGGAAGAGAACATTACTTTTTGACAGTTGTCTGACTTTTAGATAGCCTTTCCTGATGTTGTGGGGTGGAATTCAGGAGAAAGCTTGTATTTTACAGAGTTGCAAATGTACTTCATCTTCATTGATCTAGTCTCCAAACTGTTCTTTACATGTTTTTCTTACAGCTGTGAGTTGCTAGGAATTTATGATACTGGTGAATCCCAGAACCTGAAAGCTTTGCAGGTAGCCTACTGGTGTGATTGCCTGAAAGCCTGAGTTTAATGAAGATAAGCATCCTAGGAACTCATCATCTTAGGAGAAGGAATTGAAGCTTAGGGGGTTTTTTTTTAAGTATTTTGCTTGTTGTCGTGCTTCCTTTCTCTCTTCACTGTTAGCTTGATGGGCATTTTTGTTTTTCTGTCACGTGCAGAATGCTTTGCAAGATACAGGTGGGAACTTTTCTGCCTTTCATCAGAAAGTGCAGTCAGCTGTACAAATGTACAGAGAGGTGCAAATATATGTTTCTCTACAAAGGCAGAGAAAGAGAGTGTTCTGGCAGTGCTTTAAGGTGCACAAGCTCCTTTCCTCACACATCAGAACATTTGATTTTAGCAGGGAAATTGGCTCCAAGTTCCTTCTTTGTAAATAATTTTCTTTGGGAAAGGAATAGAAAATGAATCTCTTATTTCCAGAAATGAGCTGTCATGCTGTGTAGTGATAACTATGATCTGCTGCTGACCTGAGATTATGCTTGTCAAGAGGGGCTTTTTCTTGTGTTTGGTTTTGGGGCTCTTTTTTTAATGAGCTGCTGAAATGTGTTCCATTCAATTTAGCAAAGTGCTACAGTAGAAATAGCACCTGTATAGATCAGTATAGGTGTTCTTATAACAGTTTATCTATTTAAATGGTAGATAAGACCAGATCATGTTTATCTGGTTTCAGAAATCACAGCCTTTAGGCTGTTATGTTTATGATCAGACATGTTCCATTTCTGTAGATAAACCTGTTTTAAGAACCACTGAAGGAAAAATAAAGTCTGTAAAGAAACAAGTTACTTTGGGAATGGCTGCATGTTGCTGACAGTGTGAAAGTATCTGTATACTAATAGGATAACTCTCATGGATTTCAGACTATATTTAAGAAAAAAACCACATCATTTAAAGTGTTTTAATTCACAAATTGTATGATAACTCATGGTTTTCAAGAATGATGGAAGGGAAAAATTCTCTGTAGTACCTTTGGGTAAATGGCTATACCACAGATGTTAAGTCTGGAAAGACTTTAGAAGATTTAGACTTGAAGAGAACAGAATAAAAGTGCAATACAGGTTTGCCAATTGATTGTACTATAGTTAATACCATTCTTCGTCAGGGTTTTCTAGAGAAAGAAAATAAAACAGATCTGTTTTGACTGAAGTATTTCATACAGCCATATATGGGAAACAGTACTATTTATTTGCATTTTTCTCTGCTCACTTAATGGGAAACATTGGTACAGGCTTAAGAAAGGGTACTAGGCAATAGGTTGGTAGGTTTTTTCCATTTTGTTTACCATATTTAATATTTTCATTAGTGATTGATGTGGTAGAATCATAATTAAAATGTATGCAACACCAAAATTACCAAGTGTCAATATGAACATAGTATTGTTGATGCTAGCTTTCTACCCTGCTCTGCACTGCAGGAAGTTGACTGGCCTAGGCTCTCTCTGTGCCCATGTCTAGATAGGGAACTATAATGATGCTACCTGCATAGCTTCTCGGCTCTTGGGATGAAAAATAGGAATATAAAATGGAAGAAGTTTCCTCCTCCTTCAGATAATCTATCCCAAAATGAGCCAAGATAGACAGCACAGGATTCACAGAGGCCAGTGGAGGTGAGAAGTGGCAGAGGGTGGTTACAAGTTCTGCTGTAACAGTGATTGTCAAATTGTCATGTGGTGTACCCACCTCATGAGGTCAGCTCTCTTGGGAGGCAGCCCTAAATCTCTGAGAGAGAAGGGTGTATGAGGTATCTGTCTCTCACTTGTATTGAAAATCTGTTGTGTTTTAAACAAAGAAAGCGTCTTTGTCTTTTCCTGTACAGTCTGCTATTCCCTTGAATCAAATCAAACTCTGTTCTAGTCAGAGTTCATGTTTCATGGATTAGGCAACCAGAATTTTACATGAGAGTCTCATACAATCACACTTATATCTCTTCAGATAAAATCTCTCACCCAGCATTAATCTCTAAAAGTTACCTGTCTAGTCAAATTTCCTTCTAAGTCAGTGGAGAGACATAAAACATCTCCTGGAGGTGCCCATCACATCCTAGAGCTGGTGGTGTGTAGCAACTGAAAGTGTCATTTGAGTACTCCATGATGTTGACTCAGAGGCCAGAAAGGATCACAATACCTTTAAATTTTATGATACAGTTAAATCTTCTTATCAGATTATTGGATCAGGATACTCTTTCTCACTGAAACATTGCTCCCTTGCTCTTCTGGAGAGGCCAGGACACCTTGCTAGGAGAATCCACTGTATAGAGGAGGCTGCAACACAAGACAGTTTGCTATAAAATGCAACTATTTTTTTCCAGGGAAACAAACAAAATAAACAGAGTTCTCTTTGTTGTGTTTATCCATTCTTTACATTTTAATGATGACCAATGACCACCTGGTATAAAAGGAATTAATTGCAAAAAATAGCATTTCTGCTCACTGCAACATTTTGGTGCTAATTTTACTTATTTTGTTTCACCTAGGTTCTTTGGTAATTGAAGATAAAGAAACCCCACCACATTTGCCCAAGAGCCCTGCGATGGAAACAAGCTTACAGCCACCAGGCAGCTTGCCTTCAAACCAGTTGTCCAAGTTTCCAACGCAGATAAGCTTAGCTCAGCTCCGACTCCAGCACATGCAGCAACAGGTCATGGCTCAGAGACAGCAAGCTCAACGCAGAGCAGGTCCAGTGGGTTTACCAAATCCAAGAATGCCAGGAGCCATGCATCAGCCTCCTGCTTCTCATCAGGTAAGTTATGACTGTTCCAGAGAAATGGTGTGGCACTGTTTGTATTAAATTTGTTAGAAGTCTCAGAAGTTTAAAAGGGCCCCTTGGTAAAACTTTCTGGAACTTTGAATAGTTAGCAGCTGACTTGCAGAATTGTTTGTTTTCATGTAGGCACCTCCGCGCTTGATTCATTTTCAGAATCATAGCCCGAAGTCCAATGGTTCAAGTCTTCCTGCACAACAGATGAGATTTCCCCAAAATCAGAATGTACCAAGGCAAGCAATAAAGCCCAACCCATTGCAAATGGCATTCTTGGCACAGCAAGCTATAAAACAGGTAGAGTTTCTTTCTCTTTTCATTTGCCATCTAGAAATAAAACATAAAAGGTGCTTTATATCATCTTACTTTTATATTATGTTTCTAGAATGCTTTTCAGTTAGAACAGAGAATGCATTTTTCTCTATGACTAGATACCCACAGTTTTCTTCATGAGATGATGTCGCGATCTGTCAAGATTCCTTCATTTTGACAGTTTAAAGCAGCTGAAGCATTGTGGAAGTGAGCCACTGTGTGTGCTATGGTGGTGTTTCATTCCCTTGTTTGCTGTTACTGTGATTTCTGGCCACTTACATAAAACTTTACATGGCCATGGTCTGCACACTACAATCAGTGAATAGACAAAATAGAAAATCCCACTATTTAGCTTGATGTTACTGACTTCGCTAGGAACCAGGTAAAATCTTGACTAAACAGCTGTAGCTTCCACCATTCTCGAGAGTATGCCAAATCTAAACTTTTACAAATGAGGAGAGAAAAGAAAGTCCACAGCTGTGGGACCTCTGCTGAGTAACACTGATCGATACCCAGCTAATCAACAGTTGAATTGGGACAGAAGCAAACATGTCATGTTCTCTGGATGTTCAGGAGGAAGGCAGATCTTTATTAAAAAGCATATTAACACGTGAGTGGTCAGGTACATGGAAGGAAAGAGAAAATCATATCACTAGGGGTAAGCAGGCAACAGTCAAATTTATCTGATCCGTGACCTGATACCATTCATGTTTGCAATGCTTGTGATGTCAGCAAACTAATTCCAGCTAAATTGAAGAAAGCCGTACAATATCTAAGAGAACCTGTATAGTAACAAAACCAAAAGCAGTTCTGTTATGTGCCTCTTAAAAGAAGACTGGCCTGTCTATAAGCCTTTCTTTCAAGTGTTTTCATTGTCTAGTGATGTCTTTCTGAAATGAGAAACTAGAAAATAGAATGACTGACTATAAAGAATTTGAGCAGAGTTGAGTTTCACCTACAGATGCCATAAAATTCCATTGATGTCATTGAAAACTGCATATATCTAAATGAGGAAGAAACTTAGTCTAACTTGACTGTGCACTTCATATCATGGTGTTAAATGTGTATGTGGGTGGAGATCTAGTCAGTATTTCAAATTCTTAATTACCCTTAAGTTGTTAAGGGAAGCACAACATCAGATACTTGATGGTGTCCAAGTGACACTATAGCTATTTACTTAATAAAGTGTTGGAGCAGTTGTGCATTCAACCAATTATCTGTAATGCTTTTATTTTACTGTTAATTTCTCCCACAACACTGTCAATGCAGCATGAAATATTAATAGTTTCTTAACATCGAGATATAGCTTTGAAATTAAGAATTCACATTCATTTCTTGTATTCATCCTTTTCAACTACTTGTCATCTTCCCTTGTCTTGTGAGATTGGTTCTTGAAATAAGATAACTTCAGAGTAAATCAGGATTTTTTTGTTTGAATTCTGCTTCCTGAACTGAGCTGCTTGTTCAACTGCTGAGTTAAAACCAGTATATGCTGAATAGTGGATTACTGTCTTTTCTTTTAAGTGGCAGATCAGTAGTGGACAAACTTCAACTGCCCTTTCAACTGCAAGCAGCACAACATCTACTCCATCCAGCCCCACAGTCACTAGTGCTGTAGGATGTGATGGGAAGACATATGGTCCCCCTGTGATAGATTTGAGTTCTCCAGTGGGTAGCTCCTACAATTTACCATCTCTTCCTGATGTAAGTGTAACGTAAGAGCAATGTTTTATGGATTCTGTTTTGAAGTAAGTCTTAATGTTTGTGAGAAGTAGAAACCTTTCAGACTAAAATTCGTGCTGTTAAGTAACCACCTCACATTTGGATGGCTAAAGTTACGTGAATTGCATTTTGGTCTTCACGTTTAGAATAACATTATGGCAGAGGCATGGGGTGGTTTTTTGCTGTTGTTTTTTGAGGGCTTTTGTTGTGATTTTTTCCCCCTTCCCAGTGTTAACTGCTTCCTCTCTCTTCTCCACATTTTAGATTGATTGTTCAGGAAACATCACACTAGATAATGCTGTAAGGAAGGATGGCACTGCAGAGCAGAATCCGCCAAAACCCCCTTCAAACAGAACTGTGCAGTCACCAAATTCGTCTGTACCATCACCAGGCCTCTCAGGTAACTGGAATGTGGTGCAATTTTCTGTTTAAGTGGTATAATTGAAAAATCTAGTGTGGTGATATTAACACTGATATCAGAATTTGTTACTTTTATTGTGTATCAAAGATGAGAAATATGAAACTGAAGGTAAAGTTGTAGAAACCCCAGTAGGAGGTAAAGTTGAGACAGTATTTTAGCATTGTGAACAAAAGTAGGTGACCAGGTCTTAAAAACAGGAGGAAAACCAGTAGATTTTAGCAAATTGCATGGAAATCTGTAGAAAAATGGCACTCTTATGGGTACACCAAATTAAAACCTAGAAGCTGTGGTAAGAGGCAAGTATTTGAAAAAGTGAGATAGGATGTAACAGGAGACAGTGACCACAAATGGTGACTTGGGAAATTCAATTTAGACATTAGAAAATCTTTTTCACTGGAAGTAGTGCAGCACTGACACAGATTGACAAGAAAAGTTACTGTAATGGGTAGCTAAATGGGGTGGACTTGAAGGACCCTGGGGATTCATGTCACCACGCCTGGTGACAATCAGCAGCTGGTCTTTACTCCCTTTTCCCAATCTAGCCTGTAGTGAGGCTACATGAGCAATGTTTGTGCACTCACATGGTGTTCACACGCTTGGGCAGATTAGCTAAGACAGATGGATAACGCATTCACAAACAGCTCACTCCGGTTTCTCAGGACCAATGCTCAGTGAAAATGTCCTTCACAAGTCTTTCAGCTATCTGGTTCCCAGACTTTTCACCTCTCATATCTGGCCCCCAAGCCTCTTCCTACTCACCAGCTCATCTGGCTTAAAGTTTCCTAGCAGATCTCCTGAGAAATCTGCTAGAATTTAATAATATTAATAATAATAATTAATAATAATATTAATTTAATAAAACAAACGGAAGTTGTCAAATGTGAGGTGTCAGCCAGGTACTGACCCATCAGCCTGCTTACATGCAATGAGCTGCTTTTTAGTCCTCTCCTCCCCTCTGTTATCGCATGCTTTGCATCCTCTCATGAATTTGTATTAATGAGATATGGGTTAAATAGTTAAATAAATAACACTGCAGGAGAAATTATCCCCCAAACCCATGTGCCTCTCTGAGTCACATCTCGGACTTGGCACAGACCTGTGTTTTGTTCTAATCCGATACTTCTATCCTAGGAGGAGTCAGTGTGACAAACATACACCCTCCAATTCGTTCACCCAGTGCCTCCAGTGTCGGGAGCAGAGAGAGGTAAGGAAGAGTGGGAGGGAAGAAGATGTAACTTCCACCTCCACAGAAGATGGCTCAGTCTCTTCTCTCATTAATGCATATAGAAGTCAATTTGCCTCACCTTCTCTGTTAACAGGCCAGGCCTGATGGTTATTACAGCACTCTGCATTCTAAAAGTAGCAATTTCATTTCTAATATATTAATAGCACATCTAAAAATGTATTGACTCTGAAAATGATGGCTAGGTTGGTGTTATTAAAAGAGTGGCGATTCTAAATTAGGTTTTAAGTTCAGAAAAATCAGCTAAAGGAAGAAGTTGCATATTGGAAGTCCTTGTGAGATTTTAAATGACTTCAAATTTAAGGAACTGATGTTACAAAGAGGGTTATTAAGAATTCTCTGCCCTAATACAGTTAGTTAAGTGAGCACTAGATATCTACTGAGAATCTACACAAATGTTTTTATTCCTTAGTGATGGAATATTAATGAACAAATAGATTTACACAATGTTGTTTGAAGAGTGCAGATCCATTAATATGTTCCAATAAATTAGAGTATATATCTGACATAAGATTAATTTTTCATGCAGTGAAAAATCAGATGACATTCATCCTATTTGAATTGGAAATGCAGATGCTTTTTAATATAGAATACCTTTTCTTTTATTCCATTTATGTGGTAAATTCTGTGAAGGACTCTTATGAACTGTTTAAATGTTTGTCTGAAGAGTTTTTTACTTGCATTTAAGAAAATGTGACTCTATCTACTGCTGCTTGAATTCATTTTGTTAGATTTAAAATTCATCATTATTATTAAAAAATATAATAGGCTGTTATCTTTGAGTTTCATTGTCCATTCTCATCCTATTAAGACTAAACACATAAAAAAAAAGATAGATCAAGTTCTAAAAGTAGGGGACCAGTTTTGGTAGAGCTGCAAGGCTTTAAGAAAGTATTTCAAGATAATATAAATGTGTTTTATCTGGCTTACTCGCTTGTGTGGTTTACAATGATCATTTCAGCTCTGTAGAAACACTGATCTTACCCAACATACAACCGCATCTCCTTTGAAGTGGGATAATGTTCAGTGGAAGTGCTTTTTTGTGTACGACCTAAAAGAAACTGAGATTATTTGCAAATCTTGCACTAATGGGAAGTCAAATCATGAGTAATTTTCTGGTTCTGGAACTGTGCCCTTAAAATTTTGTCTTTTTGTAATGCTTTTTCAATGCACATGAAAGGAAATAAACTTGAATGTTTTTTCCTTTAGAACTGCATTTTGCATTTGCATTTTGTAGTGCTCAGGACTCAGAGAAGCAAAATGGATTAGCACCCTGAGGTCTCAGAAAGCATCAATGTACAAAAGTTGTCCAGTTCTGACTCTTAATTTCCTTTTTTCTTGCCTCTTCCTGTCTTTTACAGTTCTGGCTCCTCCAGCAGGCCACCAGGAGCTGATTCCACACACAAAGTCCCAGTTGTTATGTTGGAGCCAATCAGAATTAAGCAGGAGTCCAGTGCACCGAATGAGAACTTTGATTTCCCAATTGTTATAGTGAAGCAAGAAACAGATGAGGAATCCCGTCCTCGGAATGTAATATTAACAGATATAAAGATCTCCTTTCTCTTTGGTGGAGGGTATTTTGCGCTTACGGGGAATAAAATAACATACTAATATTCCGTTGGGGGTTTTTTCAGGGGGAAACTAAAAAGCTAAATAAAAGTAAGATGTGAAATTCAAAATCAAACTAGCCCTTCTGCCAGTTCAATTAATTTACTGATATGATCAGACTGCTTTTATCCATTGAAAACCTGGGAAGGCAGGAAATCTCTTGCAAAAGTAAAATTTTCATGGTAGGAAGTGTTTCTAGTCATAGTGCAGTAATATACGTAAATAAGGTTGCTAAAGTTTTGAGGCATCAAAGATAAGTTTTTTATTAGCAGGGTAGTAAATAGCCTTTCAAAGCTAATTTCTTGTGCTTAGTTGCCCAGTGTTACAGTATGTTAGTAATTTTTGCATTCATCTTGCAAGTTGTATGGTTGCTTGCATACAAATTTGTTACTCTGGTCAGTTTAGTTGTTGTTAGGGTGGTGAAAATTCACAGAAATATTATAACCTGGCTTCCTGTGTTTCTTCTTACAGACCACCTTTTCAAGAAGCATACTTACTTCATTGCTGTTAGATAGCAATCATAATTCCTCTTCTGATGAAGGAGTCTTAAGAACAGATGCACCCGACAGCACAGATGATCAACCAGGGATACTGCAGGAGAAGGCAGCTAGTGGGAAGACAGGATGGATAGGCCCTTCCCACACTGGGGAGGGCAGAAAAGAGGATGATCCCAATGAAGATTGGTGTGCAGTATGTCAAAATGGAGGGGAGCTCCTTTGCTGTGAGAAGTGTCCCAAAGTATTCCATCTTTCTTGTCATGTCCCTACACTGATGAGCTTTCCAAGGTAATTTTGACCCCTTCAAATCCATCTAAACTTGCGTTAAAAGACATAAGCTTGGTATTGTGAAACCCAGTACAAGAAGTGTCAGCTTTAAAGGAAGCAGTGTTTTCTCTGATGTCTTGAATCTAGAAGTTTTATTAATTGGTAAAAATTGGAATTTGCATTGAAACTCCAGTTTCAGTTTACAGCGTTGCAGCCACAATAACAAAACCCTGCACTTATTTGGTGGTTAAGCAAGATCACTTATATCTAAGGCATCTCTCACTAAAATGGAGGCACAGATTCACCAGTCTATCAAAAATCTTTTAAGAGTGACAGAAGAGATTTACATTTCTTTAATAGTAATAAAATCCTTAAAGAAAAATATAAGCTAATATAGTAGTAAATATTTATTTCCTGTAGTGCTAGAGATGACTACACTCCAAGCATGGGATGTAATAACTGACATCTTCTAGTAACATCTCCTTCAATGTTGAAGCAAGCAGTAACCTTTCTTGATTGGCTGTTACAAAACAACTAATAAGTTTCTTGAGTTTCAAAATACAGTCTTAATAGGTTTTTGCTATAAGCATTACTGGCATTTGCTTCTGGACTTAGTGTCTTTGATTAAAATAAATGGCATTTTGCAAAGTTCCAGCTTGGAAATGCAATGCAATAAGCTTATTAGTATTAAAAGCTAAAAACCTCTCTCATAACGTGTTCATTGTTTAATGCTTCTCTAAATATTAGATTTTCCTATTAAATGTTGGCATCGTTCGCTGGTGTGAAACATTTGGATAGCAACTTATTTTAGTACATTGATCATCTCTATGCTACTCTGAACAAGGATTCTTCTGCAAGCATATCTCCTCTTTTAATGTCACTAGAAACAGCACAGAAAAATGGTTCTTTTACCTTTTGAAATCTGAAGTTACAGTTTGGTGTTTTGTTTTTTTTTTTAAATAAAATGGTGCTATGTTACAGCTTTGTGCCATAAGCAAAACTCAGTAAAGTTATAGTGAGCACTTTAATAAACATTGGTGTGTTTCTTTAAGGAGCTATATTCTTTAAAATCTTTAAGGAGATAGGTAACTATGTAATAACAAGGCTTTTTTTAAATTAAAATTAAAGTTTAAAGAGTAAGTCTTTAAAATGTCTTTTTTTTACTGGGTCATTCTGTGGAAATTGAGATTATAATGTCCCGGGGCAAGGGAGACAAAAACAACTTTTCTGATGGGTGTTGAGCTCTCTAAAGGTGCACATGAACCCAAGTGCTCTGTGTTCTTGGACTCCAGAGCTATGGTTAGCTTAGTTTTCAAGTGTATCAGGATTTTGTTCTCATCTTTGTGAGTTGGATTTTTGCAGCTGTAACAGTCTGCTTAGCAAACTTTGGTCTTTTAGCATTTGTTCCTTCAAAAATACTTCTGATATTATGTCAGCAGTGGCTGCTTCTTTCATGATTGCTTTTTGTTCTTGCTTCAGGTGGTTAGAACAATTTCCCCTATAGATTCAGAAGTCACTGCATCTTTTTTCCTTTACTTCAACCTACCATGCTCTTCCTGATTCTTGGATATTTAAGCCTCCATCTTTCCTATGTTTCCTGTTTTCTTGTGTCATAAGATCTTTAGATCATCACCTGTATCTAATTTTATATATCTACCACATCATTTCTCTGATGCTAGTCCAGGCACAGAAGTGACATTGTCATATGAATAACTGTGTCAAGTTAAGAGAGTAGAAGGTAATAGGAAAATGCCCATTATTCACTACTATATGCCACAACTAGCGGATGGTGGAAATCTTTGAATTACTCTGAATAAAAACCAGTAAAAGGAAAGCCTTCTACCCTGCTATCAAAATTAACGAAAAGGTGCTGCAGAAACTATTTCCCATTTACAAAGATCTTATTATTATAACATATCTCTGAGTAAATTAGATCTCATAACTGGTTACTGCTGAATTCTGGCTACTATGTAAGAAGTACAATTCAGCCCTCTTGTGGTTATCTGCAAGCATGCAAGTTCTTTTGTTTGTGAAGAACTATTAAAAACATTGACAGTTTGTAGGTTTTTCAAAACTTTGAGGTTCACAAATTGTATTAGAGAATCAGTGAACATAGCTTGCAGAACTAATTTTGTTGTAATCTTATGCTGTCGTTTAAATCTATAGGGTTTTCCTAGACTAACTGATAAAAATCTGAAAGTTGTAGGGAGTGAAGAATTTCCAGTTTCCAAAAAATATTGTCTCAGGTCATCTATATAGAGTAGTGGTATGTTGTAGGTCAAGCTTATAGAGAGAATATATAGTTCTCACCATATAGCACTAACACTTTTCCTTCTGTTCAGTATATACCATTCCTGCAGTCTCTCTGTAGTTAGGAAACAGAACTCTTAACAGAGCTTTGCTGGAATCCTATGAGCATAAGTGAAAAATACCAGTATTGACACAGGTAGACACCATTTGTCTATTTTGACACCAGTGCCATTAAAAAGAAAACAAAGTTCTAATAAAGCATTTTTACCAGCAGTCTCTGCCTTTTGTAGTGTTTAAAAACCCACCCACAGCAAAAACAACACATGATGCAGACAAAAACATCCCACAAATGGGGAACTTACTCAGAAAGACATAGAAAGCTTTTTGTCAAAAGTGTGGTACATCACTGAGTTCAATGTTTCTGTTTGTTGTCTAGTGGAGAGTGGATTTGTACATTCTGTCGGGATTTGTCCAAGCCAGAAGTTGAATATGACTGTGATAAACCCGCTCAAAGCCCTGAAAAAAGAAAATTGGAAGACACTGGGGGTTTGGCGCCGATAGACCGTAGGGTAAGGATAAAATAAGTACTGGCTTGCTGCTTGCAGTATTCTGAAATGTGTGCATCTTCTAAAAAGTGATGGTAAAAAAGGAGAATTAGCTTTTAAAATAAGCTTTGAGATCTTGGCAGCCTTCATGTAAACATGCTGAACAACACCTGCTGAATGTCTGAGAAGTGTTGGTGCTCTGAACAGGGACTGTGTTCTAGGAATTAACCCAGTGCTGTTTCTAACAGAGCTCTCCTACGCAATGACCTGGGACTGAGATCTTTTTTTGTTTGTGCTTTCCAAATTTGGCATGGATTGACACTATCATCTAATGTTTTTAGTCTTTAAAGCACTTCGTCAACATCCTTTAAAAAAGTTTCACAATGAAAATACACAGAGATGCAATACTGATCCTGCAGAGATTAACACAAGTGTCTGGCAATAACTCCTATCTTTTCGCAGCTTTGAGTGTTCTGGTGGAAGCAAGCAATGGGTCTCCAATTTTTGGTTTTTTTCCCTTAAACCTCAGAGTTAAAAAAAAAAAAATTGTCTCTTTGAGCAGACAGTTGAACTGCTTGACAGAATCTTTTGCATTCTTGTGATTTGAGGGGGGTTTTTTTTGTCTTTTTATTTTTCTTAGTTCTTTGTTGTTGTTTTATTGTTATTTTAAACTTTTTAAAGCAATTTTGAGCTGTACTGGAAACTTTCAACAGTGTTTTACTTGGTTTCAGTTGGCAAGCTTTGTAAATACACCGAAATTAGTATTTTATTTGGGGTCTTAGTGTACCTGTAGGGCCATTATTTACATGTGCTGCTATCTAATAGGAAAAAAACTAGCTCTGTCTGTATTTTACTTTAAATGTAAGTTATAAACATCTAAGTTATTAGTCCTATAAATGTTCTGATGAAGAGATCAGTAAGCTTGAAATCACACAATACTGTTTTTATAGTCTCTTTCAACACTTAAGATCCATTTGAATATATTTGGATACAAAAAGAAAAGATATTCCTCCCCTCTGCTAATAAAAAGCATTGTAGGCTTTGCACTTACAGAGTGATTATACTCAGATCAGGAAGAATACTACTGCTATCTCTAAATATTTGTAAAGCACCAAGAGCAACGCATGCTTTTTTACTCCCTGGAATGTCTGCTGGGCTCAGCAAATGTTGAATGACACTGTTGGTAACTGTGAGGTTTCATAGCATGCATTTGAGCCTTGATAATGATGTATCTATTGCAGAGAAAGAATACCGTAGGCCACTGGTTATGACAATTAATCTTGCTTCCAAATACAGTTTCTGTGCTCACTTTTCTCCTTAGGGGCTGAGGAAGTACTGCTTGGTATTTTCTGTAGTGTGTTATTTTAGAACAAATTATTTCGGATTCTCTAATTACTTGGGTATTTATTTTTCTTGACACAGAAGTGTGAAAGACTGCTGCTTTACCTCTACTGTCATGAAATGAGTCTTGCTTTTCAAGATCCAGTTCCTCCCACAGTATGTACCTCACTTCTTTCCAATTTGTTAGTAGCATAATTGCCACATTTCTAATGGCATTTTTATGTCCTATCACAGTCCATTATCAAAACTCAAGATTCACAGACATTGAGTGTATTAAACATGTTTAATTTTATTAAAACTCTCTAAAGGGGAGTTAAAAGTTGAAGCATTGGGTTGGAAAGGGGACTAGTAAAATTCCCAGAGAACAGATTTTACTTAAAACTTTAAAAATGGACACAAAAAGTAAGTTCTAACACACATTACTCATTTCACAATGCTGAGTGATATCACTAAAAGGGTGAATTGAGGCATGCTTGGTTTTTCTTAAATTACCTGATTTTGAGAATTAGAGTAGTGCATAGTACTAATATGACATTTAATTTCTTGTTCTTAACTTGAAAGTTATTAATTTAAAATGGTAAACAATATCTAGGTGCATTGGAAGGCCAAGGATACACAGAAGAGTTACCAGCATTATAATGTTCTTCAAGACAAGTATAAATGGGAAAAGAATTTGGCAATATGTAATATGCTCCCATGCACCCTTTTAATTCCATTTCAATAAGACTTCCTGTTTTGAAGAACATTCCACTGAGTTTAATAATAAGAAAGAGTGCAAGAGATTAACTAATCATATGATGGCTACATATTATTAAATTCAGGTATTACAGCATTTCTTTTAAAATGTGAATCTGGTTAGGATAAATCTTAATCCTACAACCACAGTTTGAGATGCCAAAATCATTGACATATCTGAAGTTTTCCATCATTTCCAACAACGTATTTCATGACCAAAATTAATTTTTAGCAACTTATATACCATCTCCGTTTGTGTGGGTTGCCAGAGTTATCATATGGTGGTCTTGAGATTGAAACTTAAAGAGACGGTTTATTTTACTACACTGAAAAATAATGTCCAAATTGTTTGCTCAACATATGTGGTCATTGTAGGTGGTTTTGTAATATGTTTTCCTTTTATTTTAAAATACAAATTGGGAGGAATATATTTTAGCCAGCAAAACTAGCATATGTCATTGTCATTCCCGAAACTGTCTGCATATATGTTAAAGGTACAATTCCGATGTCTTGGAATTGTCTTTGAAGATGAGACTAAATCTTGCCTTCTCCCTCAGAGCTAAAGGTTTATAAAACAATGTAATGAACATGACTGCATTTAGTAAAAAAATTTATTCTCCATTTAGGTTCCTGATTACTACAAAATAATAAAAAAACCTATGGACTTGTCAACCATCAAGAAAAGACTTGAAGTGACCAATTCGTTCTACACAAAGCCGGAAGATTTTGTGGCTGATTTCCGACTGATTTTCCAAAACTGTGCTGAATTTAATGAGGTTAGAAAAGTAGATGCTTTATCTGGTTTTATAGGCTTAGTTGCTTTCAGGAAAACTGTAGTGGGGGTATAACTTACAACACAAGAATTTGTTGTATTAAACTTTGATGATGAGACTGCAGTGAAAACATAGATCACATTTGAAGGTACATGTGGTAGATGTAGCTTCATGTTAGATGACTGCGCAGAGATCCTTCTGTAGAAAGAGGGAAGATTCTAACCAATGTGCTAGCTGAGTGGCAGGATAGCAGGTAAAGAATAGGCCAGTGGTTTATCATAGAGGTTAACGGTGGGCTTTCAATTTAAAAATTGGTTTAATACTCCTTGCCTCAAATCTTAAATTCCGTGGGATTTTCATTCTGGGAAGTCTGTACTCGCCCTTATTTCTAGTTGCGTGGTGAGTGGTTGTTGTTATCCCTCACTGCACATAAGGAAACGTGGTGAAAAAGAGATGCAGGTATTAAGTGGATCACAAAATGAGAGGGCATTACAGTTGGAACAAAGGCTTCTCTAAGTGGCCTCAATGGGGTTTTCATCCAGTCACCCTTGATGGCTGACAATACTTTTGACATGGTGACTTCCGCTTCAGGAAACTGATAGCCATGGCGGCTATCAGTCTTCCAGGTTACAATCATCTATCCTAGTAATATTTTAGGTCACTAACAGAGAGAAATTCTAGCTTTCAGAATCCAGGCAGTATGGCTTTTACAATTGGCTTCTGTGATAATCCATCAGAGAAAAAAATCATTGAGGCTGGCAACCAAAAGCTATACCCTCTGTTCTGCAGGCTTGTGTTCTTTGGGACCATGTGTTCTACAAGTGCCATTCTTACTGCAGACTGATTGTTTTTGTAGTTTGTAAGAACACCTAAAAGACCTAATGTGATCTAAGTCATAAAGCCATTTTGTGATGCATTAATGTTGTTAATTCACCCAACAGCCTGATTCAGAAGTGGCCGACGCTGGCATGAAACTTGAAGAGTACTTTGAAGAACTTCTAAGGAACCTTTACCCTGAGAGAAAGTTCCCTGTACAACCCAACAGCCAGAGTGAAAAAGATAATCCAGAATTTACTGATGACTCAGATGACGACTTTGTACAGCCCCGGAAAAAACGCCTCAAAGGCGAAGACCGTCAGTTGCTTAAATGAGCCGCATGTGTTACTAAGGAACGTTTTTTAAAAACTAGAATATTATTCGTCACTGTTAATTGTGAAAAGAAGAAAAATCCTGACTGCTTTGATTTGTAAGTTTGTGGATATTTGCTAGACTTTCTACCCCTTGTCTGAAACACAGACCTGATGGAGATCAAGGCATGTGGAGAGCTCTGAAGTGCCAGACTTTCTTCATGCTTTGGAGCAGCACAGAAATTGTCAATTGAGTGGGGTGGCAGCTGTTTAACTTTACTTTGAGGAAGAAAAGAAGTTTGTATAGCATTGAACTTAAAAACATTACATGGATTCAACATGTGGCTTTGGAGTTTGAAGAAAATGTGCTCTCACCAGACCTTTTACCAAAGGCATGTGGCTGGCCATTATTTGATTTCTTTGTACTGTATTTAACACAAGCCATGAAAACAGATGGTGTAATATTATTGTCCTGCAATACTGACTGGTACAATGAAAGTGTAGTTGCCCCCGAAGAACTTATTGGTAATTTTAAAGTGTAGGGGAGAGTGTATTAAAAATAACTTTAAAAAAAAAAAGGGGGGAATTTGAGAGTTTTTAACAGAGGAAGTAAAGGACAGAATAATTTGGTTTGCGCCATTTGTCTCACCACCAGCAAAATACAATGGTATTCCTATACTATTTTTGTTTAACAGGTGTCTCAGGTTTGATGTACCTCTGTTTAATGCAGTTGATGGCAAAATCTCAAGGGGAAAAATGTTTATTTGCAACTATCAATCAGTCTTTGTGTATGTTTAGAGCGGGGTGAAAAAAGCATCCTTTCTGGCCTCAAGCTCTTGTTGTTTTTCCAAATTTCTACATATGTTGTCAGCCCGCAACCAGCACTGTTATTAACTTGGAAGTACACAAGTTTGAAGAGGCAGCGAAAAAAGAAAGATATACTGCTCTTAAACCCTTCATCTGTCACTGTTAAGAATTACCGGAAGTTGCGGACAAATTACATTTTTTTTGTTCTGTCTACTTTCCAGAAGCACTGACAGCAATATAGATGGTTGGTTCTCCCTTCAGCAACTGCAGAGTTAGAGAAGTACTTGTCTATGGTTGCTCCAGCTGTTGGTTTATACTCTTCATTTATGTCATCGTAAATGAAAAACTGAGTTTTCTGGGAGAGGAGGCAGTCTTTTGGATTAATTGAGCTTTGATTGTGCCAGAATTTTGCAAACTGAGTTGTGAAGACATCCGAGTGTACGCAAGCCTGCTTTTGACTTGCTGTGTAGGACTGCTGTGGTGCTGTGGATAGATCGTTGATGAGACTAGATACAAGCACTGCTTGTGCCTCCTTGCTCTGTACATGTGCACTCAGAAAAAGACCCATCTTTTGCCTGGCACTAGCTGCGATACTAACCAACCCCCGCCTTTGTCACAGGAGGACACAGCAGACTTAAATGTAGTGGACACGTCAAAAGAACAAATTTGCAGCAGGTCTTTCACATAGCTTTTGAAATGCCATGGTCATGTGGTGATTTTTAAGCTGCCCAGAGTAAGCATTTATTTTCCCTTTTCCTTCTTTTTTTCTTTGTTTTTGTTGGGCGAGGAGGGGGGTTGTTTGGTTAGATTTTTGTGGAGTTTTTGTTACCTGAAGAGACTTGCCTGTAGCAGGAGTTTTACCATCCCAGAGTACAGAAGAGAAGGAAGAGGGGTGATGGAGCGTAACTGGATGGTGAGGGAGACTATTTTAGCAAAACAAGTGTGATCAATGCACACTACAGCAGCACAGACTTGAGACATAAGAGGCACTACCCTTGCAACATTTAAAGTCTTAAAGATCTAGCAATGCCTGGCAGTCCTAGATACCCTGTCACCAAGTTTAACAGTGCTTCCAGGGGAAGGTGCTGTGTGTTTCTCTGGACCGTAAATTGCAAGCACAGATTTATTAGGAGACTTAGTGCATTCAGAGGTGAAGTTAAGACACCTATACAGCTTCACACTCATGTTGTCCTCCCAGTGGAACATACTGGGAAGAGGAGCATAGATGCACTCTTGCAGTCCGGTTATCTGTCTCGCTGCTGTGAACTGTTTGAAAATGTCTCTGTTTAAATAACTCACTGGAAAAATCTGACTCAACGTTCATTTTGTGGTGTTGAATGTCACCCTAAGACTCTTCAGAAATTTAACTACTTTAATGTGGATGATCTCTGCACAAATAGTTGAGGAAAGCTATTTTGTTTTTAAAGGAAAGTACTGTATTCTTTCAAGCTGCTATAGCAAAGAACATGTTTACTTTGTGCATCATCCCCCCAGTCCTCCAACCCACTAAATGGTGGCTGGTTTCCCTTTTGGTTCTTGGGTGCATGGAGTGGCACTAATAACACCAGCAGTAACGAGTCTCCGTCTCGCTTCATGGGACAGGTAGAACGCATCTTTTTATTGAATCATAAGAAAGGGCATGTCCTTGAGAGATTTGCCATTTGTCTATACAAATCATAGCTCTCACATCGTTCAGTTGCAGTTTCTTATAATGGAAATGGTATGGAGAAGCAATCAACATCAAATGCAGCTCACAGGAAATGACAGATTCCAAAGGTTTATTTTTCTTTCCTACCCAATCCGACATCAAACGCTCTCTTTCATTTTCTTTGCTAAAAAGGGGAAAGAAAAAAAAAACTACATAAAATGCACATGAAAATGAACAGAATTGAATACAGGAGCAAATAGTATGCATTTGGATATGTCCAAAAGGTCTCGTCTGTGACAGGCAAACCCCATGACTGCTTTGAGAGTGGACTGATGCTGTCCTAATAAATTGGAACAAGGGTAGCTATACTTTTAAAGTGTCATTGCCTAGATTTCACAAAAAATTACTTACACATAGTTTTGTTTAGTTGGTTAATTTAGACCTAGTTTTAAGGAACATGTCTATTGCCTGGAGCCTTGTAACTAAACATTGCCATGTTAAGAGACCTTTTACATCATGCATTTAAATTACTTTATGGATTGGATGATTCTGCTGTGTGAGACCCTTGGACAATATATTACAGTCATGGCTCAGGAATCCCTGAGTGACTACGAACAGAAGTGTAATCTCTGAAATGACCATGAGATAAGAGTTAGCAAGGTGAATTTTAGATCTAATGGTGGCTGCTCTGAGTACAGAACAAGTTCTGTGGATTTTTATTTTTCTGTCCTTTTGACTTGTGCTTTTAAAGACCAGCAGCTGGAGCTTCTAACTCATTTGTTGAAAGGAGGCTAGTAATGCTCTGAGTACCCAGGAAAAGGGGGGATCCCATTAAGGAGTCATTACGCTCCCATTTATCTCGACCACTGTTAGCCAAAGTTAACCCAACTGCAGCTGAATCAAAGCTTTCCTTTTAGGTCTAAAGCAGTTTTGAGGAAGTGTTTTGATTAGTAATTATTGTAAATCCAACCATTTGAAGGCCTAAGTGGCTCTCTGGCCTCTGTGCATGAGGTTGAATTTCACCCACAAGGGAAGAACAAGTTCCTTTGTCCACCTCCTTACTTAAACTTCGGTTATTTTTTCCCCCAGTCTTTTACAGAGTATCATATAAATATTTTAAATAGCAAAAAAGCTGAAAAGACAGGCATTTATAGAAGACAAGCATTTAAAGAAGCAGGCAATGATTAATATGTTGATTTTCTGAAACCCTTGAGGGTAACTGTCCCATGCACCTTGAGGAAACCTTAGAAGATGTGACCCAATGAAGTTTTGTGTGTATATGTGTTTGGGTTTTAAGCCTGGTTCTGAAGCCCACATAAGACAATTTGATCAAAGATTTGTCTTGCTCTAGGCTGCTAAAGAATGGATTATTTAGCCCATGGTCTTCTGGTTTATACAGGTAACAGGCAATGTGACATGGGCATGACATGAAAATTTCTGCACAGGTATAGCTGAGTCGACTAGAAGAATCACTTCACCACATCCTGTAATTAAACTAGTGTGACTTGTGCATGCGAGGCTGCCTGAATTTAAACTTTACCGCTTAATCTTTGTGCTTAGCATTCTGGCTGGTTGCTTTATAGGAAATGCTAGCCACAAGGGCTTAGCTAATGGACTGCGGCAGCAGGGGCTTTTGACTTTGATGAAGAAATGGCTTCAGTAGGTTAAGATGCTGTCCTCTCTCCCTGCAGCTCAGGCAGACCAGAATATATATGCCTGTGAAGCAGCAGCTTCAAGTCAGGACTGGAGATACTGGCAAAGAGGGGCTTGCAGTAGCTGCAGCTAATGTGCTGTCATGGGGGGAGCCAGGCTTAGGGCAGACCTGGTTTGCTCTTTCATGAGAAATGAGCTTTAGGCAACTGGAGTGACAGCGCTTTAAGCTGCTGCAGCAGCACAGTCCTGTGCTTGCCTGTCAGGCCTTATTCTGATTTATAAACCGTCAGGAGAGCTGGGCTTGGATTCTGGCTGAATCAATCTACTAGTTTCTAAATAGCCTTTAGACAGCCAGGAGCTCCTGGAGCAGTCACACAAACCTGCAGTGCCCTGCCCTTGGTCTCGATGGGCAGCGTGACTGCTGAGATTGCACACACAACGCACACAGCTGAGAAAAGACACAGGGCCCCAAGGAAAGAAGCACTCATCAGAACCTGCAGGTAAATGAACAATACAAACATCAGCTCAGTGGTGTGTGGGGGCTGGCTGTTAATTAGTAATTAAAGAGTGGACAAAAGGTCACAAAAACCTGAGAGACTTGACAAAAGATAAACAAGGTCTTGTGAATCTCAGAGCTTTCAGGAAGTAACAAATACTAGCAAGCTAAGCTCTGGGAAGAGATTTTGCAGAACTGCATCTGGCAAAGACCACATTACGTACTCTGTTTAAACACCAGATAAAGAACTAATGAATTTGGGGGAGAACTGAATATATCTTTTTTTCCTCTGTGAACTTCAGGGGCATCTCTGTATATTTGATAGCTATGATAGGCACAGTGTTATCAAGCATGTACTTACTTGTGCTATAAATGGGGCCACCATAGCTCCCACCCGGCACAATGACCCGCTTGTTCCCATCCCCAGGGCTCGCATTGTGGTGGGATAAACCTAAAACACACCGGACAGAAGTCAGATTAGTGCCACAACAATCTGTGATACATGTCCTTAGTTTTCCTTTTTAATTTTTTTTTTCTTTCCAGAGAGACCCATTACATTATCAAGGGCAGCTAGTGGGTTAAGATATGAAAAGAAGTAAAGGTTCAGTTGGGTCTCATTTGCGCCATTACAAATCTGCCATTTTTTTTTGCCCCAAGTAAAGTTTTGGGGCAAGTCAATCAAAGCTAGATGTGATTCCCCTGCTGTTTGCTCCCTGTGCCGCCTGCCTCCCAAGAGCTTGCTACCAGCTGTGCTTTGCAGCTCACACCAAAGTCACAGAGGACAGGCTAGGTGCTACAGGAAGAATTCAATTTATATTGACAGGCCCTGTATCTGGAAAGCAGGAAGAAAGGATATTGTCTGTAGCCTCTATTTATCTGTATCAACACCACTTTTGTTTAGAAGGAGGAAAAAGACAAACAGATCCCAGTAAGAAACCCCCAGGCTTAGAAGAATGAGCTTTGTGTATTTTCTTTTTCACATCTCCCAAACACCTGTGCCAGTAAAACACATAAGCATGTATTTTGCAGAACTTTAACTAAGTCTTGTTAATAGCCATAGATTTTGGCAAGTATACTCATGGAAGCCTTTGTTTAAATACTGGGCCAAGCCAGTGGAAGTAAGGTAATTCCAGAAGAGTCTAGGGATGTGGCCAGATTTCCAAGTTTGGTTTTGATCTGATAAAATTGTGAGTAGTATTGGTTTATGATATGGCCGTTGCAGCAACATTTTTTGCATCAACAGCATCCAACTCAGGACTATTAATATGTTGGTATAGTTTCAAGCTTGGTGCATGCTTAAGTATAGTGTACTATTAAAAGAAGTATCAGGCCAACACAGGGAGCTGGTCCTGTTTGCTTCTTACCACTTTACTTAGTCTGTAAGGCAATACATTTAACTCCACACAATTGTTTAAAAAAGAACAACAAAAACTCCAGCAATACACACTTAACCCACAGAGTTCATGGTTCCAAAGCTGTATGAAGGACAAACTTTCTAAAGGATTAAAACTATTTGCAGACAGAACACAGCAATTTCCATTAAGTGAAAAAAAAAAAAAAAAATCTCATATAGTACCTCATATACTACAACAGTCCCTTAAATGCTGGAAAAGGTTCCTTACAGTGGTAGCCTCTTTTCTAACTTTGCAGGGGTTGGGAAGGGGAAGGATTTTGGGGTTTGAAAGATGGTAGACAACATCCTCAGAAATAATGTTTTCTAGTAGCTGGCCAACAGGTGGCTCAGTAGGGCATCTTCCACCTTCCACCTTCTCTTGTCATCTAACTAGTTATCTAATTTCTTCTCTGATCTTGTATATGAGAACATTGCGGCAAGGAAACCAGAGACGATGGGTTCAAGAAAGGTTACTCTAACCAGTCAATAAATATGGCAGCATTGCTGGGTATAGGCAAATGGACTTTCATGCTCCAGAGCAGCTTACTGTACTTTGAGGAGGACCCACCTCTGCTGTGTAAATGTAGATGGTGTTGAAGTTTGCTGAAACCAAGGCACGCAGCATGAAGAGAAACGCGGTCATGCCTGTGCTAGAGACAAAGACATGTGGAGCAAAGTGTTAGTATCACTGAATGATTATCAGCAGAGATACAGCCTAACATATGCACTGTGCTAAAGCTTTCACCAGCTTAATGTAAGGAAAAGAATAAGAAGAAAATGGTTGCTGACAAGGGTAATCTTTCTTTCGTCCACTGGCAAGGCATGTTTGACAATGAGCTATTGCATGTTCAGTTTCCTTTAGGCCAGTGTTAGAGGCTGGAGGAAATGATCTGAAGGGGACCATGGTGGCTCAGCTGGTGCCTTCAGCATTATGGTCAAGGCTGACTTCCAGCCAAGCCCTCGCTTTCGGTTCCTGTATAAAACTTTTGCAAGCAAATATGATGGCCAGGCTCAGTTTCAGGGAAAACCAAATATAATAATAGCAGTATAGAGGCCAATGCCCTACTGAGTGACTCTAAGCTTCCTGACAGGGGCTTATTTAGTTTAACAACAATTTGCAGTCCCCAACTCCAGCTCCCAAGTATTTCAGCAGCCTCTGGGGCCAGTGGCCCACAGGGCAGGCAGCTGGGGTGGACACTGCTGGCAAGCAGCCATCAGGCTACTAGTCAGTTTAGAGGAAACCATCTTGATGCCATCCTAATTTTCAGTAACCGTTAGGCTCTGTCAGCTTGAGAGGGGCCTTTCTTACACAACCTCACAAATCAACCTGATAATTACAGCACTCATGGCAGCCTTTCTCTTGATGCCTCAAGCTCCTCAAAGCGCCCAACGCCACAAGTTAGAGGAGACATTTCCAAAAAAAAGAGAAAGGGAAAAAAATGAATTAATAAGACGACTTCTTTCTGGTGGGAGTTGTTCACATAGTTTTTAATTTTCTAAACTGCCAGAAAGCAGCTTGTATGCTTAGGGGAAGCCATGGGGGCTCAGTAATACAAGTGATACCCTCTGCACAGTGCTGCACTACAGCATTTCTTGCCACAGCTTTCCCAGGGAACACGTCAAGGGGGGTTTTTTTTCAGATGTAGAAGAATTACTGGCGTGACCAACTGCTGACTTGAGAATACCATAGGTACTACCCTCTGCCCCCAGCATTGCATGGCCCCCCAGCAAGACCCACATCCTGATCCAGGCTACCTTGAGGTGCAGATATTAAGGAGAAGAAAGAACAGGGCTGTACATCCCATGGTGATACACAAGCTCAGTCGTCGTCCGAGGACATTGATGACGAGAATGTTCAAAGGATTTACTGGAGATAAAAAGGAAAACTGTAAAATGTTACATGATTTAATCGCAATGATTGTCTGTCTTGAGAGACCTTATGCATCGTGCCTCAAAAATATCTCTCTGCATCCCTACCAAATGCTCTAGAAAATGCACAAACCCTATAATTCACTTCATTTACCCAAATCCTGTAATTGCCCCATGCCTCTTCTTTGGTTTGTCCTTTTTCTCAGAGGATGGAGCTTGCTCTCTGAAATTGCCCTACTGTACGAAGGCAGGACACTTGAGCCATGGAAGGAAGGCAGCTGCTGGGAGTGCACCATGGGCCTGGGTGGTTTTGCTCCCTCTGGCCACAGCCCAGCCAAACACTGGGGCCCAGAGTGCACCACTGGCTGGTCCCAGCCTGGCTGCACTTGCAGGATCCGACACCCTGTTGCTTTGTAGCTCGGTTACTGAGACATGAACCAGGGAAAATGTTCACCTCCCAGCAGTATTGCAATACTAGACCCACACATAACATCAAGGTCTTTGAAGGGTGCCACATGGGTGCCTTTGGGCCTTCCTGCCATCCCCCAGTGCTCCCAGACAGGCTGCACCAGGAGGCAATTCCCTGGGCACTTGGCTGTCCTTTACTGTAGTGCTCAGCACAGGACCTGCTCCTGAGGCCCACCATCTCTTGGAAAGTAGGGCACTTCTGCATTCAGTTACATCAGACATCGGAACAGGTTGCCCAGGGCAGTGATGGAATCTTCATCCCTGAAGGTATTTAAAAGATGTATAGACATAGTGCTTAGCGACATGGTTTAGTTGAGGATGTATTAGTGTTAGGTTAATGATTGGACTCAATATTAGAAGTCTTTTCCAATCCAGACAATTCTGTGATCAAGCTGACTACTTGCAATCCTTGCTTATTTGTGGCTTTCCATAAACTACCTGTCTGGGAATTTGGGAAGCCAGGCTCAGTTCTGGTGAGTCAGGAGCAGTTTCTCCGGGATTTTAACCAGGGCTGTCAGTACATACTAACTGCAAATGAGCTCTTTGATTCTGGCTGTTGGGAGGAGCTGTGCTGTGGTCAGAAGCTGGTGGGCTGTGCCTTCCCTTGCCCCTTGCAACCAGCTCATGGCCTGTGTCCCAGAGCTTCATTTGCAGATCCTGTGCCTATCATTTGCCAGCAGTGCTGAGGACATTTCAACCTCTGATATATCACTAAATGCATGCAAAACTAAGAGCTTTGCAGTGAGGATTGGCTGGATGTAAGAAGGGAATGGCAGGGCAGGGAGGGGAGAAGATGTTACATGCGATCTCTCCGACAGTGCTAATGATCATGGTCTGGTAGGCGACAGGCCCGAACAAGCGGCAGTGGCAAGGGCTGTGGCTCTCCTCAGAATCATCACTAGGGTCCTGCACCGTTGGTGCTGCAGAGCCACAAACAGGGTCCCGCTCCAGTAACTCAGCACTGGCCAAGATGACTCCGTAATAAGCGAAAGCTATGCCAAGCCTGTGGAGAGAAACGCTGCAGTGAGTGGCAGTAATGACGGGGAAGGTGAGGAAACTGAAATGCAGTAGGTTTTGGGTGCCCTGCATGCACCAGCTCTGCATGAGCCTAGCAGTGACTCAGGCACCCACTAGGTCACTGTTCACCCCACCCATGGCACACTACTACCACCTATGTCCATGCACCTCTCTTGGTTGGAGGACCCCAGCCCAGATCATAGCTCATCTTTTTGCTTACCCCTTAGTGGTGTTTCTTGCTCTGCAGCAGGTGACCTGCTGCAGTCACACTGGGGAGAGCGTGTCCCTTCAGTCCCTTTCTTCACACAGGGCTATAAGTGGATACATTTCCAAATCACCCCTTCCCAGGGGACCAGAGGGTCTCAACACCAGGCCCTAATGCTTGCAGCTCACATGAAGCAACTGTCCAGGTCTTTTTCAGTCCTTTCTGCCCAGGGCTTTTTCAAAAGGAGTTTTCACTAACTGGCAGGAGAGGCTCACATTGCACCCTGGCTGGCTGTCAAGAACATAACATTGGTGATGGCAGTTTGGCTGTGCCATTATCAAGTAATTCAGCATGCACCTGATCCTAAGCAGGCCAAGAAGTAATTTTCACTTTTTTATCCCCCCTGGCAGTTTCAGAAATGAGCAGCAAAATCTGGGCTAGCCAACAAGCTGCCTGGGGAGCTGGGGGATGCTTGGTGCACTGGGGGATGGAAATGCAAAGCCAAGAACACACCGGCAACTCCTGGGAGGACTAGAAGAGAAAGGAGGAGTAAAGAAAAAAAAGAAATATATTTCATAACACTCATAAAAATTGGGGGGGGGAACCGCCATAAAAAATTCAAGTCCTGACTTAATGACACTTTGGGTCAATGCATTCCCACGGAGCTATTATTTATACATTTCCATTCCAGAAGGCGAAGTCAATGAAACGTGTATTACCCTTGCATACAGCTATCAGGAACATTGCATATGAAACCCATCTCTCTTCAATCTTAATTTTCCTTGGCCAGCGGCATTGGTAACGGTTAATGTGTTTCTGTTGGAGCCCTATTTCACTGATGTATTGGCTGGCCTGCAAAGGTGGTGCATTTCTCCTCCTCTTGGGAAGAACAAATTTGCACCAAGAAGGGATGCAAAGCTGCAGGCACATGGTTGGTGCACGCTGCAGGCAAGTGTGAGCTTTCTTCTGCAGCTCTTGCCTGGCTTCCACTCCACATCCCCTGAGCTACCCTGTCCTGAGGAAGGATTCATGGTGTCCTGCACCATCCTGGATGTCCAGCCTTTTACTGCCTATGTTAACATCGACAGGCACGGGGTGTGAGGCATTGTCTGAGATCAGGATAAGCTTATGGTGACCCATCCCCGCATACGCCACCTCCAGCTGCCAAGGATCTGCAGCCACCCCCTGAGGCAAAAGTGGTGCCTTGTAATGGCAGAGCCAATGGGACACTTTTGCTCCCTACACATGTTCCACTAAGAGAACGAGCTGATAAACAAAACAAAACAAAACACCACAAAACCCCCTTTTTTTTTACCATATGATCCATATCTGCAAAGTAGTTCTGAGGTATTTGGGGTGGATGAGGTCCTTGAATCTTCCTCTACTTTCCTGCAAATCATTGATAGAAATAGCTTTTAAAAAGGCATATTTTATACAGGGGTGAATGTTCTGTGGCAGCAGGTGGCACCTGAGGCCCACCTTGTCCTCCCCCCAGGCTGACGATGGCACAGACTGAGGGATGGTGCAACACAGCACCCCATCAGCCCTCCAGAGAGAAAAGCTCCTGTTCCCAAAGGATGCCTACAGGAGAACACACTGCAAAGGATGGAGAAGAGGAGAAGAGAACATCCTGAGCCCTCGTGGCTCCCATAGGATCCCCAGCTCTTAGCACTCTGGCCCCAGTATGACTACCATGGTGCCGGGGGGGACTTGTTTTCTGCTGAGGGGCCAGCACTGACGGGGCTGCTGGCAGCTCCAGTTGCTCCACATGCTGGGGAGAGGGGCCCAGCATCCACTGCTCTGCCTGTGGAGCAAGTTTGTGGTCATGTACATCTTGCTGGGAGGCCTGAAATGCCAGTGAGCAGAGAGACAAGCAGGCACTGGGGGGCTCTGCTTGCCCCGCTGATCCCCAAGAGCTGGCAGCTTCCCCAACATCCCATCACTGAGGGGAGATGAGTTCACAGGGATAGTTTGGGTTGTCTTTATTTTCCTCATCATTGGTTAAGCCTGTGAGGGTTCAGAACTAACAAAAACCCTTCCCACAGCCAATACGGGTCCATTACATAAATTCAATTGAATTACAGGCAAGCTTTAATCCTAATTAATTCCTATACAATAGCACCATCTTGCATGAATTGCTAAGGACAATGCTTGGTGCCTGTGGGATTGCATAAGCAGCAAAGAGGTCCAGGAAAGGGACTTAAAAGAACTGGACAAAAATTTTTATTCAATCTTCCTCTCTTGGAGGTCAAAGGAGCCACCTGAATAAGTCCTCCCACCCTGCCGTCAGCCAGGGCCCAGACTGGTGGAAAGAGGGAGGAACCTGGGGAGTGCCTGGTCCCCAGGTCTTCTCCTGCCCTGCCTGCAACACTCACACATGGTTTTGGGCATTTCAGTCCCCTAGTATTCAGCTTCTGAGCTGCTCAGTTGCTTAGAGGTGTAAATAGTGGTAGCTGTGAAATGGCCTTTCCTATTTTGACCCTCTTCTGTTGGTCCATGCATCCATACTCAGGGACCTGGGGTGCTGAGACTTAGAGGACAAGCCCAGCCATGGGCTGGGAGAAGCCTCTGGGAGCAGTGGGCTGACCTCATAGCACTGATCCTTGCAGCCTGATAGGCTACAGCTCTAAAAGGGACCATGAGGGGCAGGTCCCAGGTGTCATGGCACAGGGAACACCCCTGGAGGAAGGATGGGCAAGGAGGAAGGATGGGCAATAAGGAAGAACATGCTTTGCAGGGAGTCCTTTTTGCAGTAAAGGGAGCAAATCTTTTCTCAGCATGATATTTTTTCTGAGTGAACAAAAAGAATGTGAAAAAACTCAGAAAACGCAATTCCATTTTGAGGGCCAAGATTACTGTCTCTCCAAAAGAAATATGACATCTTCATCATCATGTTGAAACAGTTGTTTGAAAAGAAACCAGGCAAGGAGGGGGAGAGAGGCAGAGTAAGACATGCTTGGCAGACCCACTCCCTCCTCAAACCTCAGATGCCAGCAGTCTTGCTCAGGACAGAGGGGCCAGGCAGTGCCACAGGCTCTGCTTACCTTGGCAGGCTCCCTCAGCATCCCTTCAGGCATCACTGCCCTGTTCATCTTGGCTATCCTCTGCAGTGTGGCCAGGGCAGCTGTCATGTTTCCTGTGGACACGTTGTACCGCGCTGACTCTGGGATGAACTGAAAGCAGAGTGGTGTCAGAATGTTTTTGTGCTCCTTCTCTGTCCACACATCCCGACTCAGAGCTGCCCAGGAGCCTGGCCACGTTAGCACAGTGCCTAAGCTGGAGCAGCCTTTTGCCTGTCCTCCTCCCCATCAATGCCTTGGGGCACTCCTGTGTGTCCTAGCTCCTCATAGCCCACGTTGGTGGGCTCAGACTGTCCAACAAACTGATTTCTTGGTCCAGCTCCCAGGGGTCTGCTACTGAGCTATCTGTGGCAAACACTTGTGAGAGATGGAAGCCAAAGACACAGGTTTAACAAAAGCAACCCTTAATTAATTGATTTAATTAATTAAATTCATTAATTCTATTTAACAGTTTAATTAATTTAATTCTTAAATGGTATGAGGCATGTGTCGCTCACTTAAGCAAAAGTCTTGGAAGACCCAACACTGCCAGACACGGGTGAAATTTAGGAACAAACTCACTCATCAGTAGCATTTGCAACATTCACCCACACCTGGTGCTCTTTCCAAAATAAAATACCTTTTTATTAAATGATGGATTTATTAAATAATAACCAATTTCATAGTTATCACTGAAATGCAAATTAAAGACTCATTTTTTAAAGGTATGTATGCTGACCACTTTCTTTTGTCTCCTGAACTAAAAACTTGCTACCCATTTTTTTCTGGCAAAATAATCAGGGATACCAAATGTCAAAGTTACGCGGGTTCATAGCAGCCTTGCATTTGCCTGCTCAGGTAACACTCCAGATGGGCTCCTTCAGCTGGAGGAAGGGCTTTCACATCTGCACGGCTTGCACCAGCCAGACCTTAGTATTGCAGTGCCCATGAGCACTGTAAGTAGTGGTTTTCCACATCACTCCCCACAAATAAGATGGTCCTCGTGTCTGAGGCTGGTATTTCTGAAGCGTGAGTAAACCTGGGGAAGGCACAATTGACCCTGACAGCCATTTGCTCTGTGAACACTTTACTGAGGCTTCTTTCCTCAGCCCTAGCAAATGTAAAAACCAAAGAGGATGTGCTGTGGCCAGCACTAGATTGAAGATAGTACTTTTGCATACCCTGCTGTGAGAGTCCGATCCCCACATATTAAGGACTTCTGCCTTATTAAAACAGAGAACAAAGAACTACAGCCCCCATGATGCCATGGTTCTGCCGGAAGTCGGAAGTTGTAGGGACGAGGCAAGGTATAAAAACTTAAAAGAAAACAAAAACTTTCTCTTTTTGCTGCGTTGTGCAGAGAGGAAGGCATCACTGCCGCCAAGCCCCCCCACCCCGCCCCGGGCCACGTGGCTGGGGGGAAGAGGGGGAAAACTGCCGCTGGAGAGCCCACATCGAGCTGCTGCCTTCCGCAGCTTTAAGAATCCAAGCACTGAGTCTGCTGGCCAAGCATCATCGATCCGGCCCCCACAAGGACCATTGCCACACACCAGAAAAGGGTAGAACCTGACATATACAGACACATACGCACCACACCACACCAGGTTGACTAAGGGGGAGTGATTGGGTGGGCGAGGCATCCTTTGATACCATAATATTTCCATAGAGTAAATACAGTTTTATTCTAATATATTGGGTAATAAACTTGTTGAATATTCTTTGGTCTCCGTAATTGCCTACGAGCTTGGTGGGAAGTATCTCGCTTTGCCCTCAATCCCCTTTCCATGTTGGGAAGCGGTACAGACGTCTTGCACTTGGACCACGACACCTGCCTAGCCTGTCTTCCTCTTGATGCCTGGCCTATCACCATGGTCCCTGGGTACCACTGGCAGTTTGCATGCTGGAGCCTGGGTGCAGGAGGGCTACAGCAGGGCAGCAAAGCTAGAGGTTTTGCAAAGCCAGCCAAGCTATCTCCTGCAGGTTGATGCCTCTCCAGCAGCAGGTCTACAGGTCCCTCAGGCCATTGGGACCTTCCCAAGCCCCTGGGGTGAGAGGGCTTTTATAGTGAAAAGAGGACATAAGGATGGCCCCAGGCTTGTGGGGGGTGAAAGGCAATACCTCTCTGGTATCTGGGGAGATGCCAGCTTGGTGGCAGTGCAGTGGGGAACAGGGAGAGGAGCCCTTCCTACCTTGAACACCAGGATGAGAATGATGCCGGGGATGGAGGCAATTCTGATCAGCCACCGCCAGCCAATGGTTGGGTTCACCACAGATGCTAGGCCAATGATTAACAAGGATCCTGCCAACCAAAACACCTTTCCAAGGGAAAGAAAGGGGTTAAAACATGAACATATGGCAAAAACTTGTTTATTTGCTTCCCTTCTGGTCTGGTTCCATGGATAGGTGGGCATCTGTGCTGGGGAGCGCTGTGGTTCCAACTGAGCCATCCCACAGCTGACTGAGAAGCTGAGTTTGGATTGAAGGAAAGAGGGAAATAAAAACAAGGATTTGTGGAGGGACAGCTGAAGATAGTCTTAATTAGCTCCAGATGAAAATAGATAGCTTGCTGTGGCTACCATTGTACTTAAAGCCACTTCTTTCTCCTTCCAGTTGCTTCTCTGCTTATGCCCATGAATTTTCCTCTTGTCTAAATCTCTACAGAGAAGCAGCAGATTTATAAGCACCAAAGGCAAAAAAAAAGCCAGATTTCCACTGCTGGAAGTTAGTAAGTCTCCAGTACTCAATGCCAAGTTATACCAATGGAGAATCTGGCCCCCTGATCTGCAAGTACATTCCTCCACGAGGTTCACTTGTTGCCATTAGGAGACATGTCCCTTTCCAGGGGACCACCCAAGGGAGCTTAGCCAACACAAAACACAAACAAATACATAAAAGTCACAGCAAGTTCATGAGTAATCTGTGGGCAGAAATAACAAATTTCTGGGGAGAAATGCGAGATTGTTCTTTTTTATAAACCTTTGTGTTTCTGATGACACTTTAGTAATGAAGCCCTGTCATCAAACAGGCAATAATTAAAAGCAAATTATCCCTGACACCAAGACCATGTACAAACACTTTTGGTTCAACAGTCAGATGAATTTATGTGCTTGATGAGGCCTCTGCAGATCATTAGCACATGTAGCAAGTGGCTGTTGCAAAAATCTGGAGTAAGCAACAACCCAAGTCATGCCTGCTGTGGTCTTTGCCCAGCAAGTGGGCACAACCCTCCCAACATGTCTCAGGCCAAATTCAGGACTATTTATGCTAGCCCTATCCTGCACAAGGCCCCATGAGCCCCTGAGCAGGGATAGGGAGAGGCATAGGTTAGGACCTCATCTGGGAATCACCTTATTAATAAATTGCTATTAAACAAGTCCAAAGAGAGGAGGGATGAGCCCAGGCCCAGAGCAGGCCTGCTGTGCCACTAGCCACAGGGCTTATCAGAAAGCCCATCACCACTGCTCCGTTAGAGCAGCTATTAATAGGGCAACTAAGAGACTGGGTGTCAACCATTACTCAAAGACCCCATGCAATGTTTGGAGCATCAATTATTTGAGAAGAAATTGCCTCTCTTCTGCAGGCTGCTGCCTGTGTACATCTTTAATAATGAAGACACCACACTCCAGGGCACAAGAGACAACAGGCACCAGCTTGGATCCAGGCAAGTGTGAATAGTCTGGGAGAAAGGCTGATGTGCTAGACATCCAGCTTCCAAACAGCAGGGGGACAAACCTCTCATGACTCGGGGCTAGAAGAAAGCACCGTAACGTGCTCAGTCTTACCTGAGATAAGGGCAACATGTATCCTCGGTATTTGGTGGGCAAAAATTCCGTTTTTATGATAAGCCTAACAAAAAAGGGAAAACAATGCAGAATGAGAATTTCTGTATTAATCACATAGCAGTTCAGCTCAACTCAGTCAGTGCTGGATGTTGCTGCCTCTGGACAGGGTACCATCCCTCTTTCACAACTGAGCATCCAGAGATGGGGGATCCCTGCTCAATATGCCTTCCACTCAGGCAAGCACCAAATTACATGCAAGGGAGATGCACAGCATGAATCCTCTCCAGGCCTTAGCTGTAGGATACAGGCAGGTAAACACTGCAGTCTGTGCATTAGGAAACCTACAGGAAGGTCCTGTGGGGTGACTGATGTGTGTGTCAGCTATTAAAGAGTTTTATAAAATGTGCAGTTTCTCTTCATGCCCATTAGGCTCATCAGGAACCAGTGCCAGGAGCTCAGCAGATGCACGACCCAGGCACAGGTTCCCTTCTCCCATTAGCACCTATCTCCCTCCTGTTCTTCACTTCAGCAAAGGGCTCTTGGGTCAACACGATCAGTCTGGGGCTTTCCTGCATGGGCAGCAACCAGGCTTCAAGGAACCATGGAAGATGCTGAATTGTTGCATTTGTTTCCCTGAGAGAGTTGAAAGAAATAATTTATGTTGCCAGGCTCCTAGTAAAATGGTTGTTAATACTGTAAATTTCTTCTCTCCCCCTTCACGTCCCCCTTTCTGCCCCAACAGGGCAAGAGGTTTCATTTAAGTGGGAACATTTTACATCAGTTCAAGAAGAATTTGCTGCTTAAGCAGAATTGTTGTGACTTTTTTACAAGGAAGCAGACTTTGCTCATCTATTACCTGTCCAGTTGTTTTTATAATATATATACTTAATAATGCCTCTGTCACTGGCTTAATGTAAACCAGATGCCCCCTCTATTCCAGGGCTTGGGAGTCCTTGTGAACTGCAACTTAGGTCAATTGACTGGGATTCAGTGAAATTACAGAACGGCATTTTGCTTTAAGGCCATGTGGGAATTTGCTCCCCTTTCCACTTCCAGCCCTCATGAAGGCTCCTTCCCTGCCATCTCCTCCAGGTTACAATGCAGCCATGGCTTACCAGGCTCAGCTCATGGGAAATTAGGCTCTCTGCCAGGGTCAGCCAAAATGACCCAAAGGGTCTTTCTTGCTGTAAACCCAGGAACTCAGCCCCCTTGGGTCCGTGGGTGCCTACACTAACCTCCCTTTGAAGGCTGGCTCACCACTGCCTGTGCCACAAGGCATGAGGCATGGCCTTACCCTTGCGCGTGGCCCGACACGCCACCTCCTACCATGGCCCGCAGGAACACAAGCCAGATGTAAGATGGGGCAAACGAGGTCAGCAGGGAGAAATAGGATGCCCAGAGGAATGAGAGCAGCAGAATCTGCAAAAGGTAAAAAATTGGGGTCACCAAACCTCAGCCAGGTCCATGGCTCCTGTGGGGCTCGGGAAAAGTGCATGCAGCCCCTGGTGCTCACTCACCTTCCAGCGGCCATACCTGTCAGCCAGGAGTCCAAGCACTATGCTGAAGACCATGTAGCCAAAAAACACCATCTAAGGGGATTGAAACACAGCTGTGGAGGGCCCACTCCTGGCATCACTGGGCAGCTCTGCTCTTTGAACTGTGGGTGAGTTGAATGCTTTCTGAGCAGCACAATGAACTGCAATGCTCAGAACCATGAGTGAGATGGCTTTCAGGGTTGACTTCCTCCATGTAGACACTCACTGCTTCAGCCCTCAAAGCTGTGGGTTGGATGGCAAGGACTTCAAATTATGAATATGGAAGTGGGTACTTGTTTTGGTATCACAGCTCTGGGCATGGACATGTGCTCATGTTAGCTCGCTTCCTGGTTTTCTACAGTTGTGGTCCTGTCCCTAAGAGGAGGTCCTAGGAATTTATTTGGTCCATTGGGAAATGTACTTTTCAAAGCACACAGCACTGCCCATGACAGTGGCCACATGGTGGATGGCCTGCATGGAGGGAACACAAGTCACTCACCGTTGTCACTAAAGCCACCTGCCAGTCCTGAAGCTGCCACTCGCATCGGATGAGGGGGGACACAACAGCTATTAGCATGATCTCCATGGCTTCAGCCACCTTTGGGAATGAGTGGGCACATTAGCAAGAAGGGATGCCACAAGGAGCTCACAGGGGAAAGTGCCTCAAGCCTGCAGTCCTACCAAGCCTGCAGCCATGGCAGTCCCACCATGTCAAAAGAGACTTGTGAAGCCATGGTGCCTCCATAGTGGTCTGAGCTCTGTGCCTGATCCAGAAGACATGAGCACTTGGAAACAAGGAGAGGAGGGGAGAAAAGTCCACCTAGAAAGCAGATCTCTAGGTACACTCTCTATCAAGGAAGGCTGGAAAGACTCAGCCTTTGCAGAGGAGACTTGTAACGAGCTGTGCTAGTGGAAGGTCTTCCAACTATCTCTGGAAACCAAACTGCTTGGTTAGGTACCCTGCTGTGAATTTGGGCATCTAACACAAAGATGACATCTTAAAACTGTTCTTGATTAAAAACTTCATTGCTCCATTGGCTGTTTGCCCCAGCAGCTGGCTTCTGTTAAGAAATGAGCTTATTGTTTACACACAACTAGAGGCTTTTACACCTCAGCTGTAGTGATCCTTATAGATATGTCCACATCCCATCTTTACCCAAGCCTGGCCTCAGGCTTTTGCACCTGTTCCCAAACCAGATACACCATTAACACAAGATTCTGCTAGTCAGGAGATTTTTTTCAAGTAGCCAAGGGTGAGAGGAGGGTAGTCCTCCCATAATAGATTGCACAGGGTTTGGGTGCCCTGAGGACAGCACGAACAACTCAGTCAGGAGGCTGAACTTAACCTTCTGGCACTATTGAAGATGTGTCCTATCAGTGCTGCCTGATGGGATAGTGCTCCAGGGCAGAGGCCAGACCGGGGTGCTCTGGGCCACTCTGCTCAGCTTTGCCCTGAAATAAGTCTGATATAAATTGTGGCCAATATTTATTTTGGCCAAAGATGACAACAGCAGATCTTGTGCTTGAGAATGTATGTGTGAAAAAAATGGGCTGCAATATGTGCCCATGGTGCTTATGGTTGTTATTTCACAATAATAAGGAAAATGAGAATAATATTTTTTCAGGCCAGTGCAGATGGCTGCAGACACTTGCCCCAGTGCTGCCCATGATCAGGAAAAGCATGATGTGAAACCTCCCAAAACCAATGGTTTCCACAGCTTCTTCCACTGTAAATGTCTTCTGCCCTGAAGACCAAAGGGAAAGAAAGACAGAGACAAAAACCACATTAGCAGTCAATTTGTACATTCTCATTATGAAATGTTAACATTTTTCCTGCTACTGTGGGACTGCACCAAGAAAGAAGATAGGAAGATCTACGAGTTGTGTGTCCAGTGACCAGCCACTCTCTTCCCCTGCCCAAATTGCCATGAGGCTCAGTACCTCTGCATCCCCAGGGTATGGGCACGCTCCCAGCATGGGTGGTGTGACCCGGAGGTTGCCCCAGGTCCAAGCCCTACAAGACAGGCACAGCCAGGGACTCCGGGCTCTGTTTCACCTCCTAACCCTTTATTCCTAACTTCTCCTCCCTTTTCAGAGGCAAAAAAAGGATCTCAAGATCAGAGCTAGGAGAGCTTTATAAACAGACCTTTCAAAAATAAATTATTCAAAATGAAGATTATTGAATTACAGGTATAATAAAATATTGACTCAAAGTGGAGGTCTGAGAAAAACCAAGCCAGCCAGCTCTCCCTACTGCCATAAGTAGCAGCTACCAGCCTGTAGCTGTGATGGGAGAGGAGCAGTATGAAGCTGATGCTTGTGGGTCCACATACAGAGATTTTAGGCAGCTGAAGGGCCAGGACTGAGGACTCTGCCTCTATCCTGGCTAAATGAGGGCCCAAATTTCTAATCCTGCAAATACAAACTCACCTTTTGGGGGTTCTTGTCTCTCCATGTGGATTTCCTCCAACACAATTGCATTTCCTGCCTCTTTCAGTGCAGTGGCCATCTCAGCTCCTGCTGGAGTCCACCATCACAGTCAGGCAAGGCTAGGATTTAACTAACTGTGAAGCCTCTGGACAGTCACAAAGGCATCTGAGCAATAAGCCAGCAAAGCAGCATCCTGTGCTGTAGTGAAAATGTTCAGATATGCCCAAACACAGGTTTGTTTCAGGCAGCTTCTGGGACATGTTGTGGTGATACAATTCTCCCCCACTCTTGGGCCACTCAGTACATGATGTGACTCCCCCTCCCTGGGCCACACAACAATCCATTGGAAAGTCAGGTACAGATTGTGAAAGACAATGTGCCAGAACATTGAGGCACCACCTTAACATACCTGACTCCTACTTCGCTTATTCTTTGGGGACAATAACAACAATCTTTTACCTCGTGACAACCTAGCAGTGGACTAGAGCATTAAAGCACCTCCTCAATGCACCTGGCTCCTGCTCCCCTTACACCTAGGCACAATAGCAACAATTAGTTGACCTCCTGGCAGCCTAGTACGCCTGTATTTGGATCGTGGCCCAAAGCTGGGGATACCAGAACCCCATAATCTTGCAAGTTTTGGGCATGTATAACTGGTGGAAAGTACCAGAATATTACATCAGCTGAGTTGAGCCGAAATGGAAAAGTACTTGACAGAAGTCAATTATCTTGGACTATATAACTAGCGACCCTAAGCAAGACCCTTGGAGCTCTCCTGGATTGCAGTGGGCTGTGATCAGCATCTCCCCTGAGATGAGACACCTCTCAGGATCTGTTGATGGAAGGCCAGGGCAAGTCAATCTCCTCAAGACTCCATTATCGCCCATTGAGGAATGCTGATGCATTATGAGTATTTACTCCAAACTTGAAGAGGGCAATTCTAACTATAGGCTAGCCTCTTCTACCCACCTATCATAGAATCATACAATGTGTTGGGTTGAGAGGGACCTCTAAAGGCCATCTAGTCCAACACCCCTACAATAAGCAGGGATATTTCTAACTAGGTCATTCCTCAGTGTTTCTGGTTTCCAGTCCTAGGTCCCTTGGCCTGATTACAGCCACTTTTCCTGGTCAGAAAAGCTCATCTTAATCCCAGGGCAAGGATTAAGCACACTGCTTGCTTTAACCTACAAGCTTTCCTGCCAAGAGCATGCTCAGACGCTGGGGTGGGGGGGCTCAACCTGTCTTCAGTTTGATGACACCCTCTCCTTTTATAAATTCCGTCCAGAGGTGCTAGAATTGGCACAGGCAGCATTCATGGCCACTCAGCAGTGATTGGGAAGGCTGCAGCAGGGTGACAGCTTGAGGGAATTAATGATCAAGAGCATCTAACAAAAGATAAAAAGTCCCAGCTGAGATAGAGGGCAGCACGAACATGGAAAGCATGGAGTTACAGTACTCCCAGGCTGGATACCTTAGAAGCATTATACTTAGGTACAGTTATAAGGAGGTGATTAAGGACTAATGGCAGATTAGTCAGTTGGGTCACGTACACTGACCTTGTTGTTACACATCATTACAGTCCAGCATCCAAAGGAATGCGTAGGATATTGCTTACAACTGTCTCTCAGTAGCGTCCTCAGAGGCAGTAATAGCTGCCAGCAGCACACGATGCCACCAGCTGACCACGCTGGCCACCAGCTAGGGACCATTTCCCAGTAGAACTGGCTCAAAAGCAACCAAACAAGGTGCTTGGAAGGCCCACAAGAAGAGTTATGTCTTTACTGTGTGGCTGAATCACAAAGAGCTTTGCAATTAAAAAATCCAGGGACCTGTTTTTCTCCTTTTCTGTCCCTTTACGATTAGGGATCTGCAAACACATTCAGTGCAAAGCTGCCACATCACACCCGTGTCTGGTTAAACAGCCACTCTCCTCTGAAGCCTGTGATGGGCACAGTCCGGGGCACTGGCAGGCCAGGCTGGAGCATTCCCAGGACAAAGATCAACCCTGGGCCCTTGCCCAGTGGTGGTGATGTTGGGAAACTCTGCTAATTTTTGCCGAGAGACACTGGAACATTTCACTGGCACTCACCCACTCTAGGCCATGCGCCACCATTCCAGGAAGTACTGCAGATTCTCCAGAAAAGGGGAGGAAACCCTGATCCCTGCTGTGCAGAACTCCTGATGAGGTTCAGGTGCTCATTGCCACCTCTGACACCCCAGAGGTGTCAGGATGGCAGATAGCACCTATGGGAGTCCCACGCTGCTCCCAAATAGCAATGGGTGAGCAGGTGAGACACCTTTTCTAGTGTCCCAAATAGCACCAGAAATCTGTGCAGGCACCTGTATCCCCCTCTGTCCAGGTACTGAGGAGGCAAAATTTACTCATCCATAAGCAGACAAGAAGCTACTGTTCAGTTAACTCCCTGGCACCGTACACTCAGCTCTAGCATTTATGTCCAAAAGACAGAGATTTAGATGCAACGCTTCAGAAGACCTCCCAATGGTTCCTACCAAACCCACAGTTTGCTCATCCCAAACCTCTGCAGGCCTGTTTGCATCAATGGAGTAGCTAGTGTCCATCATGCCTCTTTGGGAAGCCGCAAGTTTCCCACTATTTGTAAATCCCACTGGAAACACTAAATGCCAGTCACATGAACCAAAAGAACAGCAGTGACAAAGCTGCTGCTGGCCATCCTCCATCCAAGGGAGCAACTAAGAGCGCAGTGAAACTGCTGCTGGGAGCCGGTGAAAGGATGCTGTGACCCCACACCAGAGGGCTGTGAGGCCACCAACAGCACACAACACATAATTCTGCGAGTAAGATCAATAAAGTCAGAAAGCTTCTGCACATGACATATAAATGATCAGATACCTCCACTATTAAGCCAAAGCTTGATTAAATACTTTTTCTTGCTTTTTTTTGAGTGAAGCATTCTTACCTCTGCAGTGTCTCAGGCACGGAGGAGCAGACCTTTCCTCTTTCCTGACTGCTTCTTTTACTTCTCTTATTTTCTTTCTACAGTGTTGGCAGTGCTGTGGGTTTGGGATCCAGCTCCTGGGAGTCAGGTTTCCTCTTTGCTGGGCACAGGCGGGTCCCTCCCCACCCACCTCCGCCTCCAAGAACTACATGCTGCAGGCAGAGTGCTCCAGTACTGACCTGTGCTGGCCCCATGGGACTCACAGGTCTTCCACAGGGGCTGCTCACCACGGGTGATGGTGCTTACCCATCCCTTCTTGTGAGGACGATCACAGGGAGATGAAGTGAAGGTGTTGAGGAGACATCTCTATTGCAACATCAGCAAGATTTTAGCTGATGTGTTTCAGGGGCAGGTCCTGCAGCACCAGTGCCCATGTAAGGCACCTTTGCCATCTCCTGCAAAGCCAGAGGTGTTGCAGCCACCAGCCCTACTGAGGCCAGATGAAGCCAACTCAGGTGCCAGCAGCATGATAAAAATGAGTCTTGTTCATCTGCTTCAGCCTTCTAAATTTCCTGATCAAGTATCAAACTGCAGGGAGCATTCATGGCTTAAACTGACACAGTGACCCCAACCTTACTGTGGAGCAAATCTCAGTGCTACATCTTGTGCTGGCCAGTGAAGCTGAGCTATGATAGGTATGTGCTCTTAACTAGGAATGTGTATGTCAACCTTTACTGCTCAAGCGTGTTGGCATTGGTGAAGGCCAGCACAGACACTGAGGTGTTTTTTGTCTCTCTCATGACGGTTCTCAAAATCCTTCTGTTTTGAAATACATAGACTGAGCTGGCAGAAATGCTGCAATAGTTTTATAAAAGCATGTAATTCCCAAGCCAAATTTCATGCTTCCAAACATCGGGAACACACTTGCTACCAGCCAACATATGCTATTTCACAGCCTTATTTTCCTCTTAATAACATCTAATATTCAGCTGCAGCCGTTATTGGCATCTGCTGAACAAGATGCATGATCAAGGCTGCCAGATCCATTCCATTCCATTACGTTTTCATTGCAAAAACTCAAGACAGCGTGCGTCCAATCACAAGAGAGTATGGAAGTTTCAGCATTCCAGCTTCCCAGCACAGAAGGAAAAAAATACCAAAATACCAGTGAAATTCTCATCCACAGAGATGTGCTTTCAGGCCCAGGTATTTGGGACTGAAAAAAGGGATGCTATGTCTGTTGCATGTTTTTAACCACCTCATGGTATTTTAGTTATCTGCCACAGAAATGCAAAGGCTGGTCAGAATGAAGCATGAATGGAAATGGCTACATGTGAAAACTCCAGGAGAAAAAAAAAGAGTGAGGGTGAGAAGAAAAGTCTCCATGCTGGCCAAGAACATGCTAGAGAGTCATCATATGGGTAAACACTGAGGAAAGTGCTGTTTGCTGCAGGAGCAAAAGGCCAGGCTCCAATAAACTGTTTCTTGAAGTTTATGAAAGCTCAGTCCAAAAACCAGTTCATCAGCACCAGTCTAGAGGACCTAAGAGACTGGACAAGAACTTGATTCATACCTGGCTTTCCTCATCCTCCACATCACCAAAGTCGTCCTGGCAGGACAGCCCGCTCACACACAGCAATGGCTCTCAAGAGAAGGAATAAAAAATCCAGGAGAGAATAAGTGTGAGTGACTTAAATCAGTTTGATTGACTTCATTATCCCTTTCCCTAGGTTCAGTGTCATTCACTGAACTTTTGACATTAATTTCCTAAAAATTTATGTAACTCATGTCACCAGCTCTCAAAACCAAATACCTTCTTAGCAATGGGATGAGCTTTGGATCCAGAAGCACCCATTCCTCCCTAGGCACTGATCCTCAGCCCACCCCAGAGGGGCACACTGAGGACCTCACTTGGGAAGAGTCCCCAGTCAGGTAATTACAAGTCATGCTTCCTACAGCAATGGGTAAAGCTCATATAAAGACACTGTGGTGTTGTACCAAGGTCTACTAGTCTGTAACAGTGGTGTCTGCTGGATCTGACCACACCTGGTGGCCACATTCACAGAACCATCTAGAAAACCTAGTCCCACACAGCTTAGCAACTGTGCAGGAGAACAGGCAGTCGCTGCTCTGCCCCAAATCCTCCTCACCTTCTGCAGGAAATGGTTTTAGAAACAAGGCACTCTGGAACATTTCCGAATTTTTAAATAAGTCTTAAAAACAACAGATGAAAGCCAAGGCTCTCCTCAAAGTGTGTAAGAACAACCCTGTCTCTCATCAGCATTTTGTTTGAATGCTTCCTGATTATAAGTGGGCTTGGTCCTCTTCTGGAGTAGGGAAGTGCCATCCCCATACCACGAATGCTCAAGTGAGCCACAGGCTCTGCTGTGTTATTCAGCTGCACGCAAAGGGAGTGCTGAATACAGAATTAAGCCAACTGTTTGAATTGCTGTTCGGCACAGTAAACAACAGACCATCTTGTCTATTGCAGTATTCACAGGATAACTTGTTTTTCTTGCTTAAAATGTAAACCTCAGACAAAAAGCAAAACACCAAGAAGCTCTAAAAGGAACGGATATTGTTTCATGTAATCACCTTCTTAGTTACACTGCAATCACATGGAAGGGCGCAATAAAGATAAAACATGTGTTTGTGCAGAAAATCTGTCCGCCCTTTCATAAAGCAAATTGTTTCCTCTGCATTTGGTAATGCATCAAACTAGTTTGGTCTTTCTTCCTTGAAGACAGCTTTTCTCCCAAACAGGAATAAACAAATAGGCTGGAAGGATGAAACAAAGGCGATGTGTGTACGCTGAACAACTGTGACACCATCTGCATTCATGTCCATGTGGTTTTTGTCCATACCGTACATTACCCATGCCTGAAGAACTAGTGGCACGAGGCTACACATGGGTCATGGACACACTCCTGTGCCCACCTCTTCTCAGCTCTAGCTGCAGCTTCAAAGCTAAGCTGTTGCTAAAAGGAAAAAAGGCTCATGGTAATGGGTGCCCAATGCCGGTATGGCTTCTTGAGACCACAAAGGAAAAAGTGCAACAACTGCTTTGCCTGGGGCCATACTTTTTTCTCCATCACTTGTAGCAGGAAGATGGCTCTCAAGCCTGGCTGCTGCAGACTTACAGCCTGTCATAACTATTCCAGTGCGTACTCCCAGGTGGGTTTCTTCAGTGGAGCTGGATATCAGGGTATGGATATCAGAGGTTTGAAAATGGCCTTTTTTGGTCACAGACCATGAAAAGGAGCACTGCCACCTCCATATCCATTGGTTGCCTTGTGTTGGGATTTTACACTCTCTGTGATTAAAAAAATGAGCCTGTTATGATAAATGTTATTCAATTTGAAAGATTAGTCATTCATGAATATTTAGGGAAGATCACAGTACATCAATATTTCAAATTCATCTCAACTGTTTTGATTTCCCTCTTCTTTCTGTTCATTAGGTATTAGCATTTCTACACAGTCTGCTTTAACAACCTGTCTTGAAAAATACAGCACAGAGGGAGCCATCTTAAGTCTCCAGTGAGAAACAAGTCAATAGAGAGAAATAAATTGGCTGCCAACGTGGAAACTGGCACACTCCTTTGTTTACACAGCTCAAAACTAACACTTTTGTTAAGTGATGACGTGTGCAAATGTCTGTAATCCGGGGCTGTCAAGCCCTGGAGCAGATCAGATGAAAAGAGGGTTGTTGTAGTAAAGCATATAGAAAATTGCAAGCCTGCAATATGATCTGTCTTTGAGCTGGTTTGCATTGTGTGCTAAAAGAAGGGCTGCAATTTTATAAGGGACTTATTCATTGTCAAAAGATCAACCACAGCTTGAAACAACAGCCAAAACATATTTTCCTCAGAAAGAAATATGCCACAAGGACAAGGCAGTAAATGGAGCAAAACACACGCAAGCTGATTATTAATAACCAATTTAATTCAAAAGCTCCAACTCCTCCTTTCAGCCAAGCAGGAGGCAGCTGATCTGATCAAATGCTGAGGACCAGATACTTGTCAAAGACATCAGTGGAGATAAGTCAGCCAAGGGTCCAGCCAGCTCAGCCAATGTTGTTCAGCTAGCTCTCAGCTGATACAGCGGTATATGTGAATGCAGCCAGGACATTTTCATCTACACCTGCTCTTCTTTCAAGGGCCACATCCTGTTCTGTTTCATCCCATATCCCTTACTCTGTGCGTGAGCAACCACAGGAAAGGAGAGCCTAGCCTGACAGGCAAAGCAGCAATGCACTGGCTTCACTCTTCTGCAGTGCCATCGATGATGTGCTTGAAGGAGAACGGAGAAAATTTGTACCCAGCTCCCACGTAGAACTTGTTCTGGAACTCCACCCTGGGGAGAAGCAGATGGGGGCATCAGTGCTGCCTGCAGGCAAGACCTACGGCCAGCCAAGGCCAAAACTTGAGAAAAGGCAGCCCACAAGAGATGGTGGCCTCTGAGGCAGGCCCCTTCTGGAGCCAGCAGTGAGACACAGGCAGCCCAGGGAGTGATCCAGCATGCATCAGCTTTGACTCTCCATCAGTCAGCCTGGAAACACTCCTTGTGAGGCCAGTTGGCAGGACCTTGCCTGCCTGCTAAACTGCTTCTAGCAGCTCTGAGAGCTGGGATAACTGCCTGTGGGTTCACAATCTGATGAGTGACAGACATCTCCCCCTCCATGCACAAGAACAAGCAACTGCAGCACCGTTAGCCTTGGTAGCATTTGTGGTTTGTGATGAGATGTTAAATGGTGAAAAAGACCACAAGTTGGGTGCTCAGGCAGGATGTCAAGTTATGGTGGTGGTGAGGGGCGATTTGTTACCTTGTCTTCTCTTACATACTAGCCCAATGGTGTGTCCGTATTGCTGTCCTTGCCTGGACTGATGGCTGGTTAAGTCAGACATGAGCTAACTTGCAACTGGTTTGCCACAAAGCTAAAACAGCCTGGAGCTCAACTTGATGTAATGGCACAAGTGCTAACCCAGGTTTTCAGTAAATTTTGCAGCCCCAGCCAAACCCTTGCTGCTTTAGGTAGTCTTCAGCTGTCTTCGTTGATGATAATCCTGGGTGGGATATACAACCAGTGTTATGTCTGTGGTGCCTTCAGGCCTTATCATGGAGGTCAAGGTGGCCTCAGTGGCTCTGTGTGTTTACCAGGGCAGAACTGCAGGTTGCCATTTGCCACACATGCCCACAGCCACCACAGGCTCAGGAGGAAGGCAGGTTGCTTCAGGCAGTAGCTCAGAAATGGAGCAGGGAGCTCTGACCTACATTTGGAGGAGTCTCCCTTGCTTCATTTGCAAAGGGGGACTGATGTCCTAATGCATAGGTACTAGTACGGCATCTCTAACACCAGCTGGTGTTGCTGCCTATTTCCACAGCCTGATCTCTCCCAAAGGCTGCTCCAGGAAAAGCTCCAAAAGACCACACCACCTACCAGTGCAGACGCAAGGCATGCAGAAAGGCTGAGAGTCCCTCCATGACAAGCAGGATCGCTACCGTTAGCACCGCAAACGCTGCGAAGATGATGAAGATGACAATGAGGCCTGCCCAGCCGCTGTTGTTGAACCCATTGTGCATCACCATGGTCCAAAGCACCTCTGACAGCTCTGCAAAAGGAAATGAAGGGAAAACAGTGCTGAGCTACAGCTGTGGACAGACACAGTGCTCACCCAGTGAGTTGGCCTAGGATGAAATGTACATGGCAGTAATCATGTCCAAAATGCACATGATAGTAACCATGTAACCAGCCACTCTGCCTCTCCATGATGACTGGGGAAGGGAAGTGGATGCAGATTGTTCCCCATCACTCCTCTTCACTGTACTAGAAGCTGGTGGTGCTGTTTTGTCTTGGCTTCTGTATCAGAAATCCACACAAACACACTACCAAGACTGCTGTTACCCTGGCCTGATAGAGTCTTCTGTTGGATTTGCACCTCTTTAGCATGGCAGGTAGGTAGTACGTTGAGCCTTCTAGGACTGCCTGCTGCTAAATCCTGGTGAACATGATTGATTGACATATTTAATACATGTGTAGATTAGGTTGCAATCTGTACCATTTGATGCTAGCTAAGCCCCACAGGAGACATGTAATTCCCATTTGTTCTCCAAACCCCTTCTCTTAGGGTGTCATGGAGAGGCTGGGGAGGGTGGAAAACTGAACAACTGGTTGGTCCCACACAAGGCAGGCCATATTAATGTTTAAGTCGCTTGCATGCTCTTAAAGATTTTTTTCCTGCACAGGTTTATATCAACATTCACAGCACTGGTATATCTGATGTGTCCTATTAGCTCAATAACATACTCCTAACTTAACTACTCCAGTCACCCAGGGTAGACTCAGAAGCGATTTTCCTCTTCTGATACAGGCAAGGCAATAACTTAACCCAGCTCTTCATCCAGATGCTCCAGCCACCAGTTCAGCCTTCATTTTGCCTTGAACCATATTCAATGACCTGTTACTTCAGGTGACAACAGATGGAAGGGATCCCTTGCAACTGCTGCCTTCAGGAAATACGCTCCTGTCAATGCCAGTTTGTAAGGCTGTAAAGAAATATGGTGGTTTTCCAGGCAGAATTCTGAAATAACACATAGAACTGCCCTTAGCTAAGATTTTTAGTTGGTTTATTTTATTTAGATTTCTGTCCTTCATGGAAAGCTACTGTGTATTAGCTTCCATTCAACTCCTACTAAGCTCATTTCTGTGCCAAGAAGTACAGCTCATACCTGTCAATCCACAGCACGCCCCTCCTTTCTGTTTTCCATTTTTGTGTGCCCAATTCTTTAGGGCAGGCACAACTCCTAGCCAGAGGCAGTACAGCAATATTATTTAAAAACATTTCAGAAAAATTAGAGTAGCTGAAAATCTGAAGTTCTGGCCTAAGGCAATTTCTAGTATTTGAGCACTGGTTTTTATCTTAAATCAAGACAAAAGATATTGAAATGCTGTACATTCTCATGGAATGTAAGGTTCCACTAAACGTTGCTGGAAAAAATCCCAGTAAAAATGACAGATTCCAGGGGTTCTTGAAACAAAACTTTTCTTTCTAGCTTGCTGAACCAAATCAAAATAACTCTTTCAAGTTTTTTTTGTCACTCATCTGCATACCCTAAGGCTATAGGTAGTGCCCTATGGGAAATGAAGCTATGCTTCTTATACTACCTTTACCTCTATGGACTGGACTACCCCATTTGGACTGCACATCCCACAATGCCACACACCATGAGGACTATTTGAGATGGGTGGCTACAGAGCTGCGTGGGAAAGGGGGCCCAGCCTTTAAACGCAGTCAGGAGCTGCCTGATATATAGCTGTCAGGTATCACCACTAAAAGCTGAAATGGCCACCACAAAACACTTGGATTGGTCTGACCCAAAGCAAAATGTTCTGAGGCACAAACATCCACAAGGAGAACTTTGATTTTATGGAGAATTTCAGAGCAATACTCAAAGACCAGCAGAAGCAGCAGTTGGCATGGAGTTATTGTGAGGTAGCTAACAGGTAGTCAATCACTCACGTGCATGGGCTAAGCTCAGTGCCCAGAGCCGCAAGTAGGACGCTGTGTTGGAGATGCAGCCAAGGCAGTATTCAATGGTATGGATAGCTTGGTGGACAAATGTGTCTCCAAAATTGAACTGAAACAACATAAACCCAAATGCATTTCTTAGTTCAGGGCTTCCTGGTTAACAGAGCACCACTCCATAAAAGGCTCTTCATACTCCTTCCTTTTCCATGTTATGTCCTGAGCAATACAAAGATATTCCCCACATAAAGAGACTACACTGAAAAGTGTCAGTTCTGTATGAGCTTCTCATATATCCTCCCTGGAGAAATACAATTCCAGTGAATATCAAATGTTCAGGAACCAGCTCATATTCTAGTCTTACAGTTTCAAATGTTTAGACATCAAATCCGCTTGCTACCAATCTTTATGATTTCTTATAGAGTCAGGAATTCTTACGTAAAATCGGGGTTTTCAGACCGTCTGCCTATTGGCCTAGACATCTGGGGAGGTATCATTGAGTAAGTATATCTTCTAAGACTGTGAATATTCCCTGTGACTGCAAACAGCCAGCCATATCCACACTCGACATTGTTGGTATTCCCAACTGCTACAAACACTTTTGTCATTTTTTTTGTAACTTTGTTGCTGCATACTGCAGAAACCCTTGGCAATATTTGCCAAAGGAAGACTTTTCACTCTAGCCAAGATTGCAGGCTGACAACTTCGACATACCCCTTTGCAATTCAATAGAAGGAAAACTCATTGACTCTTGGGGAAGGCTTGACCTTCTTTGGGCACAATGTGGAAGTGAAACAGCCACCCTACAGCAAACAAAAGCTTGAGGTCTGTAAAAACTTGAGGTTTGTAAGAATGCCTGCTTTGAAAATTTAACTGCTTACTCTGCTTGGAAACAAACTGTTTTAACAGTGTGTCTTGGTATCTTGTCAAAAAAAGAAGGGCTGGCAACTCTGGAAAAGCCTACTGGTTGATTTTGTGTCTTTTACTATTATGTCTGTCTGAATAATTTTCTGTTCACATTTTCTTACCTCTTCATCATCATCGTCATGTCCTCCATGGCCACCACTGTGGTCTCCCTGGGAAGCTTTCTTGGAATGATTGGTCTCTGGGACATCTACCTCATTTTCACCTCCAGGGTTTTCTGAGATGGCCTGAGACTGAATCTTTCAGAAACAAAATGTAGTATGTCTCTTGTGTCATGCTAGAGGTTCATATAAAAATGAAGAAGACCATGGCACAGAACTTCAATAACTTCATGATGGGTGACATATGAAGGACTATATCATGAACATGAGGACAATTTCAACAAGTCATCATGGACCACAGAAACTGAATATTCCTGTCAAATGACTAATAATACTTAAATATTTTCCATCCTAGAGATTTTTCCAGTGATTCCAAGTAATTTGGAGGTAGTAGTTTCTAGTCTCACAATGCACCCTGTATACCCACCTTGAGAAGATCCATCACTTTTTGGAAAATGAGAAAACTGAGGCACATTAAAGATGATTATCTCAATTAGGATGGGCACAAATCAAAGGAATTAGCATCAAGTGAAAGGGAAATGGAGCCTGAAAGGATGAGGTGACTTGATGAAGGTCACACAGTCCTGGGATACAGACAGAATTACAATTCAGTTTCTGGATTCATTTTAAATTGACGAAAACCTTATGACAAGCCATATTATCTCTGTAATAATTCTTTACAGAGTTTTTCTAGAGGCCTGAACAACCTGATGTGAGCCTCACTGAAGAAATGACAGCACAGCATAAGAATTGCCTTATATTATATGCCTGTAACAGACCTGTTATAGAGTATAACCAAATATGGACCTCACAGCTTGTCAGGTTTTGTCCTGTCACTCTTTATAGCTTCCAGAAGTTTTCATGGGCAAGGCCTCATGATAACATTTTGTTTCCTGTTGCAGCAGTAATCATGGTCACACCCACTTTATCTTTGCTTTACCTGAATGTCAGCACAGAGAACAGACTTTGTTGCAAACATATACGTCTGGGTAAATGTAAGATGTTATCAGACAGCTAACATATGAAAATTAGGAACAGAAATACAGGGGCATAATAGGAGGTGGGGAAAATCTGTCAGATGTTACTAGCATCGAAGCAGGAGATGGAGTCAGCCATGTCAAACTTTCATCCAAATCCCAGAAGAATGACAAAATAAGAAATTACAGCACAGAGGCAGATCTGCAAAGGTCTCCCAGGGACCAGGCTTTCAGTTATAGGTCAGAAGTGACTGGGTTGGAAAAGGTCACACAGCACAACCAGCATCTCTTTCTTCAAATGGAAACATCTGTGCCCTATAAAAGGTACTCCAGGCACTAACTCCAACTATAAAGAGAAGTAAATCTTGACAGACAAGTAAAGTCCTGTTAGTGTAATAAAGGAGAGAATTAATGAACAACTTGGAAACTGCAGCTGCCACAGTTACGTGCTGAGGAGCTGGGCAAACCACAGAACCCATGGGAAAGAGCGCTCTGTTAATGTGAAGGCAATCACTTAGGAAATAATGCACCACTGGAAAGAAGGCAACAGCTTTTAAATCAAGCCTCTCCTTCAAGCAGTGTTGATGTCTCCAATGCCAGGAGTATCGCAGATGCCTCATTCCTACAGAGCAGCCAAACAATGATTAGTGGTGGTTGTGGAGTAGGAGCTGAGGTCTTTGGTCTGTCTTGGCTTTACCAGCACTTTAGTCTTCCTAAACCTTCTCTCGTTTTGGACACCATACTTGGAAGAGCTCAGTGTCAGCCTCTCCCAACAAGTAGGGTATGGCCTTGTGAACAAAACTCCTGCTTCCCTTTAGGATGGCTCAGCCAAATGACCATACACATGCTCTCAGCACGTGTCATAAAGCACAGTTTAAAATCACTGGAGAAACTCTGGGATCAGACAAAAGCAGAATTACATCACTGCAAGCAGTTTTGGGGGTCTGTCTCCTCAGCTTTGCCTTTGCTGTACTCAGCCCCCCTTGTCTGATCCACATCCCTTACCATGCGCTGCGCTTTCTGGTGGTTGGCTCGGAGAATGAAAGGTTTAATCAGGAGCATCCAGGGAACAGCAATCAGAGCAAATATGACCAAGAAGCTCTGCACTTCCTTCTAAAATAGAAAACAATAAGAAGGGGAAAAAGTTGCTTTACTTCCTTTAGACAACTAAATTTATGTTTAGAAACTTGATTCTATAAAATGGTACTTTTTTAATACAACAGATACGCTCCCTGTATTGGTTCAGTCTCCTCTGCTTGTAAAGCCATGAAAATAAATATATACAGCTTAATACTCCAGAAAGCTCTGCCAGCTAGAGATGGTTAGATACTTGGGGATGAAAAGCTTTCCTGTTGGCAAGGGTTAATTTGCCAAAAACCAAATGTTACTGACGTGAACCTGGCTCTCCAGTGTCCCAAGAGAATGTTAAAACTGGTGGGTGAGCCTGTCAGTTTGCCTTCTTTTGATCAGGGTAGAAATGCTGCGGTAAGGGCCAGGCCATTCAGGTCTTCCCCTGGAAAGCAGGGAATCCAGGATTTGCTCTACATTTGCAGTCCCGGAAGGGAATTGAATCCCCATAGCTTAGGTTTGGTAACACAATGCCCCCGCAATATAAGGTGTGTCGCATGCCACCTCTATTGCTGTCCTAAAATGTTATTTATACTTTAAGAAAAACAAAACCAGACAAAAAACCAGCAAAGAAAACCCCAAAGTACACCCTTTGCATTTTGTTAAAGCTGTCTCAGATCTCTGATCACCTCACAGTTGGTCTCATACAATCTTTGCATTCAAGCTATGCAGGTGGGTGGCACAGAGTGTTACTGGCGGACTAAATGGATAGGAATATAAGAAAAAAATCTTGGAGAGGCTTGTTTTGTTACAAAGCAAAACATTACCTAATTACTTTCTGAAGACTGGGAAAGCTGTGCTTTCCCAAACTCCCCTGCAGCCCTAATGCAGTTATGTGGAACTGGTTGGGGCTCTCTACTAACTCTGACTCAGTAGCAGCCCTAAAACTGAGCTCGCATTGAAGTAGCAGAGTGTGCAACTGTCTACATGTAGTTGCATACTTGTGGCTGAAGGCAGCATTTGCTCGCAGATTCTTCAGTGATGCTGCTGATGTAAAATCCAGAAAAAAAAAAAAAATCCATGTTCTAAGCAAATAAATAGAGATAATTTTAAAAGAAGTTTTCTCTTAGAGTTTTTTTTTAAACGTGACATTAAGAATGAGGTTTCCTCTGCATCACTGATTGATAGCTTCTCTGTCCTACCTGTCTACAAGGCCAACATGAATACCAGAAGAAACAACTTCTCTTATGCAACTGGCATTTGTGGTCAAGCTTTTGAGCCTGTTCACCATCTTTATGCCCACTCTCCACAACACTCACTGTAAATCCAAAACCAGCCACGGTGGATTCAAGCTGCTTGATCCATACCTGATGCAGATATAATGGAGCATTTGAAGTATCACCATAATTGAACAGAAACATATTGATGAAGTGGATGAGGATGCTTGGTGCACTCTGGGATGAGTGGACATCAAAATAACACCATTTGAAAATAATCATGAAGACCAGGTAGCCAAAAAGAGAGATAATAAAAATCATCTCTGGAATGAACTGAAGGATAATATTTATGTATTTCTTGAAGTAGCTGGAAAGAATCAGGAAAGATAACTAGAATTAATACACTAGATACTAATACAAGGTTGCACCCAAGTATGCATTACCGTACAGTTTTTAGTCTTTGAGAAATAACATAAGAAACATACAACTACCACTATCCAAGAAGAAGTCTGTAATTGCAGTCTTTATCAATGAAAGCCATTTAAACACAAAAGCTCTGTCATACTGATTCTTTTCAGGTTTTTGTAGTTGACCCACCAGTATCTCAGCACCTCAAAAGACTACTACATGGAAATAAAAGCCAATTTTCAAAAAATGGCTAATTTACGAAATTAAGCATTATATGCTGAGGAACGTCAGAACCCAGCGTAGAACCAGTTCTGTAGGAGCAGTCCTCTCTGTCATCGGCAAACACTTTCCATCCCTGAAGGTCACTACACACCTTTCAGCTTTGGGGAGTCTCCTAAGGCCGTAGTGTCAGCCCTTCCACTCTATCACCATTTTTTATTTTTTATTGCAAATTCTAGGGGCAGAGACACAGACATGCATACCCACAGATCCTGACCAAAGGCCCACTAAGTTAGGTGAAATGCATGCACTGTGCCAGATTTCAGTGTGCTTTGGATTAGGTTGAAAGAGTTTGTCTTTCAAGACAAAGATTATCAATAATGGGAGGTGTGATATATTTTTAATTAAGCATACTTCCGTATTTCTGCGGAATCAAGAACATAAGAAAGAAAGTGAAAAATATAGTTTATCCAAGAGAATATCTGCAGTGTGATGACTGTCCTTCTGGCCTTTGGACTCATTGCTCTGTACCAACAGTGGTGAGAGTCACCTGGTGTAAGGGGCATTTCTACTCACAGGGGGGAAAGGACAAATTCAAGTAATCAGTCTGAAGTACGAGGCTTTCTCTGAATGAAGGACGCTAGTGATGAGGACTTGTGTGTGTGCTGAAGCAATGGGTTTGGTGAAATAAACTTACATGTGGTTGAAGAGACTGAGTACCACCCCAAAAATCATGTGCACAATCCCTATGACAACCGACATCTTCATTTTGTAGGAGTTCAGGAAAGTCAGCTTGTTCGATGCAACATTCCAGATCTTTGGGGAAATGAGCAGAGAGAGACAGAAGAACAAGATTTTTAGTTGTTTGATCAAGAACAGATTTGTGGAAGTAGTTGCTTTGACACTACCAACTTACTCCTACCAGTTTTAGTAAGAAGATAACAAGTGACGGAAATCTAGATGTTCTTTATAATACTTTCCACTCTCCCAAGCTTCTCATCTAAAAAGTATCAAGTATTATCCTTGTTTAACAAAAGGAAGAAACAAGGATTCAAAATGATGTAGTGCCTTTCCTTCTGTTCTCTAGAAACCAATGCAAAGGCTTGTAACAGAACCTAGATTTTTTCCAGTGTCATTCCTTGCCCTTAGGCTCAGTCATCTCCCCTAACACAGGTGAAAATGTATGAGAAAATCCTTCCTGCTGCTATGGAAATTTGTTCCACCTTCACCAGAGAAGTACTGAGGACAGAGCATGTTCGCACATCTTGTTTTAACAAAAAAACGGTCCTTCCAACTCTTTGGCCTCGGATATCAGATTATCACCTGCCTCTCTGCAGTAACTTTTCAGTTGTGTTATGAGAGTAACCATAAGCCTCTTCTCAAGCCTGACTTTTCTATGCTACAGAGCTTCAGGGTTGCTTCTCCTTTCTTCCAAAATTTCCTAAGCCCCAGCCTTCTGACCTCAGAGATGTTGAGTAGATACCTCTTTTCAGACACTGAGTATAGTACCTGAACAGAAAGGAAGAAGACTGAATTATTTGGAAGGCAAAACATTAGCTTATGTGCCTTTGTCCAATGTGCTTTGCCTCTTCTATGGCTATGGAAGAGATTATCTAGCCTCCTCAGCTCAGGGTGACTTCTTCTTTTCCAAGATCAGCCATTCTGCCAGGTCTTGCAAAATGCAATGGACCATCCATCCCTCTGGGCAGATGACATGGAGGGCCATGTGGGAGCTGGTGCTTTCCAGTCCACTCCTTCCCTGCCAGCACCTCTTCAGTCATTCCTCCCTCCCAGCCTCTTGAGCAGGCAGCAGCCAGGGTGGAAGAGGAGCTGGCCTGGGTCAACTTAAATTAGGGGTATGTTGGGGCAATGTACAGAAAATTCATCTTCCTCTGTCATGACTTCTTGAACTGCACTGCCTATGTCCTTGGCAGAGCTTTAGGGTGGAGCTTGTGAAAAACTTGCTACAAGGTCAACCTCTCTGCAAACCAAGGGAAGCCACTGTTTCCTTGTATGACCAGCTGACATGGCAGTTCATCCAGCAGAACAGAGGTTAACTGGCTGATATGAATGTTGAAACAGGAAAGCTTGATGTTATCAACTGCATTTCAAAATGTAATAGGGACCAGCAGTAAAAGGGAAAAAGGACACAGGGAAGACAATATGAATCTGGTAACTAACGCTGGAATTTACTTCACACTTCATATGATAAATGCATTGCATAGAAATTAGGACTTTGCCCTCAAACTTGTGAGGTTGCTTTGGAATGGTTAAGCAATCAAGTAAAGAAACTGAGTCCAGCAGCCTGGTGACAGCAGCACAAGACCACTCTCCAGTGAAATCAAAGTTCTTTCCTGCTTACCATTTTGCTGCTGCCTGTGCAAAACCATCAGCAATATATATCCTTGATTGCTAAGGAAAAGCATCATGACAAGTATGTAAAGAACAGGCAAAGAGCAAGAAGTGAAGAACACAGCGTCAGAAGAGAGAGCAGGGAGCTACTGATGCACCTGATATGTAGAAACATAATTGAAATACAAATTATCTTAGAGCAATTTAATATAATTACCGGGTCTATTCCAAATGGATATGGATTTCCAGAGTAGACTCCTGGGACTGCTGGATCCAACTGCAGCACTGTATTCTCCAGAAGCACAGCCTTACTACAAAAGAAAAGTGAAATGGCAAGGCAGCTTGATTTCTCCATGTACATTTATGTGAGATGTGCTGAGGATTACCACGTGATACCTGTCACTGAGTCCAGCCTTTCTCTGAACTGTTATCCTGGGTTTGTGTGCACATGTGTGTGTGTGTGTGCATGTGCACGCATGGGTCCTACACAATGATAGTCTACATCACACTGATAATTCTCTATGCATCAGTCCCAGACACCTGCAGATTTTTATGCACATCACTGCCTGAATAAACAGGCCTGTTCCGGGGGACTCTGCATCTCCATTTCAATAGAGAGTTTGTCTGTGTGTGTCAGACAAAACCTCTGATTCATTCATGACTGCATCCACAGCAGGGAGTTCTTCCCTTCCCCACACAGGCAGTTTCTGTGTCTTTCTTTCAAAGCCTACGTGCTCCATTTGGTGTGTTTTCACTTGTCTCCCACATTTAGTCACTTACTTCCAAGTGTTATTTTTAAACATAGGGATGATATGCCAGGAAGAGCCAAAGATGTTGAATGATTTGGAGAAGCAGTCATTGTAGATGAAGCCAGTGTACATGGAGAATATTCCCATGAGCAGGATCAGATAGCGCCCACTGAAAAACGTGTTCCAGATCTGCAGGAGGAGAAGGCAGGGCCAGTGACTAAAGTACCTGCAGTCCCATCAAATGGTGGGTCTCAGCCAAGACGAAATGTGATGGTACTGATCTAAGTATATACAATTACTTATAGGAAATTCTGGGTCTCTTGGGCCCATCCAGGACTCTGTGTAGAAGTAGGCAGAATTACTTGCTCTGCCTCACAAGCATCTTTGAAGGGTCTCCACTTAGCCTTTGGGAGGCTGGATGCTCCCTTTATCAGATGCAGATGATGAGCCTCTTCCTATGCTGATAGGGTGCACCAGCTCCCTGGTACTCACCTCATTAGTGCTTTTCTGGGCCAGAAGGCTCTTCTCATTAATGACCATCCAGAGTGCGAAGCCAAGCATGACAGCGCCATGGCCACAATCCCCAAACATCACCGCAAACAAGAAGGGGAAGGTAATGATAGTGTATGGAGCTGCAGGAACAAGAGAACAAGCTCAGCTCCACTTAAACAAAAAAGCCTCAGCAGAGAAGCAGTCCACCCCACCAGACCATTCCTCACAGATGCTGCCCTTAAAGGCCTCCACGATCCCTCCCCTTTCTTTATCATCAGAAAGATTGTCCAGTTGTATGACCTGCATCTTCCTTGCAGTCTTAGACTTCATTTCATGTCTTACTATAGAGACATGTGTAGGCAATTGCATTCCGTTTTGCGACAGAATGACGTACTTGAAGTTTACTATCATGTTTCTCAGTCATCTCAGCCTCAACAATCTGAGTTCATCCCATCCTTTCCCACGGGCCCCCATTTCTAGGTTTTTTTTCATTCTCAGTGGTCTCTTTGAGATTCTTTACCATTGTTTCACACTTCCGACAGGTTCTTCTGGCTTTTTTTTTTTTTTGTAAGGATAGCGACAAATGTCAAAGGCTTTACTTCAGCTCTAGCAATCCAGGTGCAGGTGGCCAAGTGTTTCTCACCTGGGTTCATCTCCCTGTAGTTGCCCACACCATATGCATCCACGATGTTCTGAAATCCAGCTGTGAACTTGTTGGTCCTGTTGAAGGTGGGTGGTGCCATCCTGGTGTGTAAGGCAGTAAGGATAGGAGCAATAGTAGAGCCACTGCGCTCCTGAAAACCCAGCGACAAGGACAGGCACAGTCAGGGTGGCTAGCAGAGAAGAACTGATCCCACAGCACTGCAGTCTATGTGCAAAAAGGCACTGGTAGCAACATGAAAGTTGGGCTCAAGAGTGTTATATCTCAACCCTTCTTCTAATATCCAGATTTTTCCATTTTCTGTGCTATTGATTTGTTTAGGGAAAGCTGCAATCACTGCTGACTCATGGGTTGATCACAAACCCGCTAAGATTTAATACTGCCCTTAAACTACACGAGGCCAAGTGATCATGCGACAGCCTCAACTTTAATTAAAACAGAAAAAGGAGCTCAGCATTAGGGTAACAGACAGAAGTCTGAAAATATGCTCAACATAGAAACAATGCAGTTTGGGTGAGAGCTTTGAGAACCCAAAATGTTTGTCTCTTACCATTCCATGATGGAGAGCTCTTTTTATCCGGCTAGCATCAGCTACTGGGAACCAGATCTCTGCAATGACACACTGCTGGGTGACATCGATGTTACAGCAGTTCAGGATGTGGTAGATGGCCTTGATTTTCTTCACTTTGATCCCCCAGGACCACAAATTGGCTGCTGCCTCATGCAGCAGTCGCTGGCGGTGGGACTCAGTTTGGGTTATCACCTGTAAGCACAGCACAGGCAGTGCTCAAAATAGGAAGGGATAGGTGGAATGATCTACTCAGCAGTTGTTTGGAGAAGGTGGGTCAAAGAGGGCTGTGGGAAGGGAGCGATTTGTATGAATGTGTGGGGTAACCTGGAGGACAGTGTATACGGGTCTGGACACAGGAGCACCTGACACTAAGTGTACACTGCTGTTCACTAAGGATTCTCCCTGCATGGCCCCAAGCCTCTGTAAGCATAGAGGAGACCGTTGGGAGTTACCATACTGTGAGACTGGCTCCTTACACAGTTGCTTACAGACTGGTCATATCTCATGATGCACTCCCACCCTGCCATCTCCTGTGGGCAGCTCTGTGCTATGCAGTTGGGGCACATCATATTCTTGAGAATGCCTGCACTGCTAGACCTACAACTCATGGCCCTGGTGGGAGCTCCATGCATCATGTGGCCACTACAGTACCGCTGCATAAATGAGCAATGGAGATAATATGTTAGGGAGATAACCTGTGTGGTCTATAAGTGCTGAAGAAGCCTAGCTGCCCACAATGCTCAGGAGTGAAAGTTGGTTTGGAAGCAGACTTATGTGCAGGCTTGGCAGTCTCAGGCATCCATAGAGGAGGTGACAGCACAATGTCAATTGCCAAATGGGCCACACCAGGCAAACAAGGTGTCCATGCCCTCCTGCCTCAGGACCCACTGGCTGTCATGTGTGCCAATACAAAGGTCACAGGCAGGAGTTCCTCCAAAAGGAGTGAAGTCCTGACACAGTATGTAGATACACAAGCCATTGAGCACTCATAGCAACCCATCTTTAATTTGCAGCCATGTGTTAAAAGTTGCAGTAAAGAGGTTGGAGACATGTAGTTCTATAACAGCAGTCTTTTGAGCCCCTCAAAATAAAGGGAGAGGGTGGGAGGCTGTCGCCTAGCAGTTCCTGGGGTGCATAAATGAGCAGAGAATATCACAAGCACTGACATCTGAAACCAGCGGGTGGGACCACTCCTGGGCTGATGGATTCACCCCCAGTCCCTGGCTAGCTCTGCACAGCCAGGTCTCAAAACAAGCCTGGGATCTGGCCGTGGCCCCAGAGTTTTGCAGGACAAATATCTAGGCAGGTCCCACTTGCAAGGTTCAGACCCTGGTAAAGCCGCTGGCACTTACTGTGTTTAAATCCTCGATCCTTGTGTTGACTCCATCAAGCATTTCTCGGCGCTCGGTGGCAGACTCTGGACAGGGATAGACTGTGGCACGAAATCTAGCCTCAGTAAGAGAGAAGCAAGAAACACCATTTATTTGACTGACTTTTTGGACTCTTAGCTCAAAGGCAGGGAAACCAGACTTTATTCCTCACTCATTACTACACTCTTCTTACATACTACAAAGTTGTGCCTGGCCTCCCAGAAAGGTCCCACAACGTACATTTACCTTTTCATGAGAAAAACGATCCCTTCACCTATTTTGGCTGACAAAAATCCTCTCCCTCTCTCAGGTGCTACACGGGACATGTCATATTACCGTGGCCAGCACTAATATGTAGGCACCTCCCTTATGCCCAGAAGCTGCTTGAACTCCAAATAGCCCCCCCAAAACCCCACCCCGTTAACTCGGTAGCCAACAGATGTCCCTCTTGCACCGAGGCTGGAAAAACACCATGTCCCTGTGCCTGCACTACCCTCTCCCAGTCACTGGGGGAAGGCATCCCTGAACTACTGCTGCACAGCAAGCGAACACCCTTGGTGTGTGCAGGCTCCGTACCTAAATAACCCTGTAAAACAAACAAACAAACAAACAAAAAACAACCCAAACCCCTGTATTTCCAGGCTAAAACAAAAGGTGAATGACTGTACAGTCTGCTCTTGGCTTCTGGTCCTGTTTGGCTAGATAGCTTGGGAGCAAGGGAAGGATGGGTGAAGTTTTTTAAGTGCCTGAGAGTGGTACCTGTTATGTCAACTTAAGTGCGGCCAGGCCAGGATAAATGCTTTTATAAGCTTACTCCCTTAATACAGCTTAAGGCTGTATTTGGGAGATTCAGCTAGTTTGTTTTATGTGGTATAGTAAGGACTAATGTGGGCTTCTAATATGTGAGTGCAGGTCTTCTCTCCATGCATGTAGCATACAGATGCAACGTGGACTTCTCCAGGACAGCTGCAAGTCATACTCGTGTAAAGGTGCTTACATGAGTACAGCACACTGAGGTGTCTTAAAGCTGCTAGATGAACTGAATACAGCCAATTAGAAATAAATAAGTTGCATGTCTCTCTGAAAAGTGTACAGCTACCTGTTCTGCCTGCAGAACAAGTCCCTGACAGTACTTCATGCATGAAGAGCAAGGCACCAGGCATTCCCACCGGGACCTCACAGATCACAAGGTGCACTGCCGCAGGGCTCTGCACCTACAAGCTTTAAATGAGCTGAGGTGCTGCAGTAACTGAAATAGCAGAGATCCCTCCATGTTTTCTCTACTCATTTTCTTCAGCGGTATCTTGTGCTTGTGCCAGCCCTGTCAATTCAAGGACATTATAAATGTTGTCCTTCAGTCTTACCCCAACAGGTCTGCAGGAAGAAATGACTCCTCTGTACAGAGGGGAGATCTGCCCGCCTAAGGCAACACACCTTCACCCAGCCGGCAGTAGAGTTATGCTGAGTTAGGGCTGCTAAAGGGCTGCCTTTCTGCACGTGAGGTGAATTAAAAGAAGATGTAACAGGGTCATAGGGGTCTGTCCCTGTTTAAGAGGCAAAAACGTGCATGCTCTGTGTATAGATAAGCATGGTGCTCTGGCTTTGTCTGAGCACAGAATATATCACCACCTGCTCTCCAGAATCGGTTCCAGCACAGACACAAATGAGGACAGTTGCAAATCGAACAAAACAGGCAGTGGTTTCCCAGAGATCAGCCCAGAGCTGTGTGTAATGAGAGCATGTGCTCTTCAGCTAAACTTCCCTTTCCAGAATTCAATCTCTCCCCACTCAACACCTGGTATTTGTTTCCAAAGGTTATTCACCCTACCTAATTATTTCCATCTTCTTATTCTTCACAGCTCTTAGTTCATCTTTAATAAGGATTTTTAATCAAACTTGAAAGCTTATTCCTCCATGCTGTACAGTTCCCCCGTTTCCAATAACGTTACTGCAGCAGTGTTGCTTTGATCTTTTAACAGCCATTTTGCATACTGAGCATCAGCTTTGCCCTAATGGCACAGACATCTCTGAAAGCTCCAGAAGAATTCAGCAGGGAATCCTTACATTGATAAACTCAGTTTAGTATTCACATTAGCACTAAGGCAGCCGCAAGAAAAGGAGGAAAAGAAAAATTCTTACATTTTCCTCCTCCCTGCTCCCTCTACACCTTTCACTAATAAATTTGTGCATGGACTTAATGCTCATGAAATTGGCAGACTAATGTTACCAATTAGAGTCAAGCAGGGACTACAAGCATAACCTGAGGCACAGTGCTCTGCAAACAAATCTTAGCCTGCCTTCCAGGAGACTGGCTTATGCCAGTCCCATGATTTTTGCAGGATATTTACTTGTCATGAATGATGACCTAGTGCTAAGCAGAAGTGTGCTGCTGGGGCTGGAATGACACTGCCATCTGCTTTAGTTATAGTTAACCCTGCCTTAAAGTTGGACCAGACACAGGTCTTGGCCTGTCTACCAGGGACGGCTGAGGGCCTGCAGAGCACAAAAGGAGTGTCCGTGGGATTAATACATTTTAAAAACTGCTGCGCAGCAAAACATCCATGCATATTAGTAAGCAAAAAATTTGAAAGAGAGAAAGAAAAGACATAAAGGATGATTTCAAGTGTAGCCTTATTAACTGGAAATAAAAACCAGGCAGTGTACCAGCACACGATACGTAGATATGTTTTCCTTCAGTTACAAGAGGCTGAGAGAAACCAGTCTAAGTTCATTTCTATGAATCTACCACCACATCCATGGCACTAGCTCATAACAGCTTTGCACACCATGGCCCACCCTGCAGGGATCTGCTCACACTTCCAGTGGTGCCTGGTCCCATGTTCCCAGCCGCACCCTCCTGCAGGAGGTTGTGCTGCTGGTTTGGATGATTCTGGGTTCAATCAATAATGAAAGTGCTGACAGGCATCATACTGAAAGAATGTGTTGGGCTTTTGACTGCAGGGAGTTTAAAATGGTGCAAAGTAAAAAAATAAATCCTCCAAAATGAAGCACCTGCAGCACTCTGGAGGTAACTCCTGCCAGCTCTAAATGTATGGCCTGGCAACTTGCAAGGCCATTGGCACAGGGGCAAATGTCATGGGAAGCGTTCATGACCAGCCACTGCCCATGAGTGAAGATGGAGAGAAGGGTACTGAACTGCCTCTAAAATGCAGGTGAAGAAATGGGACATAAGCAGGAAATTGTAATCTGGAAGGAGAATGAGACTTGCTGAGAGCTGAAAGACCACTGGCAGCAGTAGATTGATCCTACACAGCGGTGATGGCAAAACTCCATGTCCGAGGCTCAGGATCAGAAATCAATGACGGAGATCTGGGAGTCTTCCACCTGTCCACACTTCCGTGGCTGCTTTACAGGGAGAGATGCCCACCTCAGGAGGCCTGAGGATGAGGGCTCTCAGGATGAGCATTTCCCTCCACTGCCTACAGAAGGCATCTTGGAGGGCCCCATTTCTGATGCAGGAATTGCTAATAGTCCCCAAGGGTCTGTTGCTTCATGGGACTAAAGTCCATTCTCCTAGCTGGATGAACTATCTTCCTGCTTTTATTGTGATTTAAGGCAGGATGTAAGTAAAGACTTGCCCTGAGTGCACATGGCAAGTAAGAGCAATTGTTTACCCCCTCCCCCCGCAACCTTCTGCAGCCTGCAGCTGCTTGGCTGGCCCTGCTTGGCCAAGGGGCTATACCTGACATGGATTTGGTGACAGCAGACAGATCCCCTTGTCAAATCTGATTTACAGTCTGACAAAGCCCATTGGTCATCAGTGTTATGAAAGAGTAACAAAATATTCAACCTGAATCATCTTTTCAAGATGCTTAACAGGGTGGAAACAAGTCAGGTTGTATGAAGCTTTCATTTCTCTCCTGGGCTCTGTCTCTGATTACACAGATATTGCTCAAAAGCCTTGGGAAAGAGTTGAATAAACCATAGCATCATCTTTTTATGATGAAAAGGAGGAAGGCTTGAGAGCAGGTCAGCAATTACCATGTTCCCAGTGCCCAAGTTAGGGCTGCCGATTTTCAGGGAAAATGTGCTGAGTATTTCTTAAAAACCAGTCCCTTTTAAGATGTCCCAATTAAAAAACTGTAGCAACCAAAGCTACTAAGATCTTTAAGTCACTTTGGAAAATTTAGGACCTCAATTTCCAGGTGTCAAGGTGATGCATATCTTTCGTGATTAGGAGCAGCAGAGCTGAGGAGTGGAAGAGAGCTTGGTGGCATAGTTGACAGCTGGAGAGATGGAGATCTAATCTCCAGCTCCAAATTCAGCCATCCTGGGCTGACAGGTAAACACATCCATGGGAGTCACTGTGGCTTGCCCACAGGACTGCCTTACCCATCACAAATCTTCTTGATTTTTTGCTTAAGCTGCTCTCCTTGATAGAAGATAATGAACACGTTCTTCTTCACCTCTTCTCTCTGCAACACAATTCAAGCAGAATTTAACATGCCCAGAGCAAAGAGTCTGGTGCAGAAAAGGTGGTGCATTGTATTTTTTTTCAGCAGCCTCTCCACTGTGTTGTTCTTATCCCCCAGCCCCAGTTTTCCAGCAGCGATGTTTTCCCTAGATGCTGCTTCATGGACCAGGCATGGGCCCATGGCAGATCCAGGTTATGCGGAAAGGAGCAATGTGGAGTGGAGACATAGGGGACTGGAGGTCTGCCAGGGCACAGAGCTCACTCCAGTGACAGCAAGGGGAATGGACCCTCCATGGCCAGCTCCAGGTGACGTCAGCTGCAGCCCACCTCCCCAGTGTTCCCCATAACACAGCCACTCTGCGAGGGCTTACATGCATCTTGACCCAGCAGGAAAAAGAAGCCACCTCGATAACGGCAAAAGCAGAAAGCAATGTCAAAAAAACTGCTCCCATCCTCAAACTTCCTTCTACAGGCTGCCTTCAGACACCCAGCTCTGCTGAGGCAGCTGGTGCTGCAGCATGGCCATGGCACCAGTTCAGTTTCTGCAGGTCACAGGCATACAAGAGGAGCAGCACGAAGCAAAACCAGGTTGGTACATACTGTCACAGGGTCCTCCAGGGGGGTGTCCATTTCAGTGTACCTCAGGTAGATGTTTCCCCTGCAGACTCGCCACAGTAAACGCTCAAAGGGTATCATCCTTTCCCTCTTTATAATCCCTGCTGTGAATCTGAGCAGAGTTAAAAGATAAATAAATTAAAAGCCCATTCTAAGTCTTTAGGACCTATAACATATATGATTTTACAATCTCTTGTTCTCTAGTCCATGATAGCCAGCGCTCTTGTTTCTGCTGTAGGCACTTCTAGGAAAGACCTCATTGCTCGAGCCTGGCTCTTAATCTACTGACTTTATCCTGTTGTTCTTTCTTTAAAAGATTGTAAGTCCTCCCCATATCAACAGAAAAAGGAGAAGAGACAATTCTGACTAGAAATGGAGGAAGAGAGAGATGCTTAAAGTCACAAGAATGGAGAGTGCCTGAATGACAGAGGTAGGAGGTAGCAATTTTGAAGCACTGGTTTATGTTTACTCCCTCCTGTTTGCCCAGAAAGTACTAGACTATACCTTCAAAGTGCAACATGACATGCTAGTCTGCACCCACTAAGGCAAGCCCTCTGCAGGCATATGCTTTGCCCATAAAAGTGTTGAACAGGGCTTCAGAAATACCAGCATGAGCAGCTGAAAACTCCAGCCTGGAAGAACACCATCAGTGAGTTTCACCACGCTGATGTAGACATAAGGGAAAGATGACTGAGTCTATGCTGTCCACTGAATTACTGTCAGCAATATGCATGGTGATGTTTCTGCTCCCCTAACTCTCACTGTCAGTGATACTTTTTATTGCAGACAAAGCCTGGTGCAAGAAATCCCACGGCTTTTTGCTCTGGTTAGACAGCATCTAGGGGAGTCACTGGAATTGGTGGCCTGAAAGCAAAAGTCCATTTGTTCCACTGACCCATAACCTGACCATGACAGCTTCAGAACACAGTCATTCTTTCTTCTTCATTAAACAGCTACACTGAAGAGGCTGGTGAGCATCTTCTGCCAAGAAGCTGAAGGAATTGTACCAGTGTCACAGCAATGCAGTGCAGGTGGGAAGCCTGGCCAAGCTGGGGGCCATCACCAATACACACCCCAGCTTGGCAGCTGCAGCAGCAGAAGTGCTTCTCAGCTCCAGCAGTCCAGATGTGTCTTCACTGAAGAAATCATCTGGCAGATTGGTTTCTGCCTAGAGAACATTATGTTTAAAACACTCTTCAGCATTGTTAGTTTGAAAATTGTTTTCATGTTTTTCTCCCGACATTTCTTCCCCAAAAGGTAGCTTTCCACAAAGATTTAGACCAAAGAAAAGAAAAAAAGGTGAACTATATCTTAGCAACTGGAAAGCATAAATGTCATTTTCTAAGAGATCTGGGAGCCAATTTCTTCAGTCTTATTGACTCACAGACCAGTGCAGGCTCCACAGTGACTTAGGTGCTTCTGCAAATAGACCTTACTGGCTTGTAGCAAAGACTGCTGGGTTTTAGTTAAAAATCAATAGCAGCAGCACACACCAAATGAAAATGTCAGTGTTTTGGGGAACCTTCCACATTTTTGTTGGAAGAGCAAAGAGTCCTCTCACCTCAAAGAAGTCCTGGGTTTTCTTCAGCAGATGTTTGAGCTCCGTTAGCTCAAGAAAGTTCTGCTTCAGCGTTTGCTGGTTCTGGTTGGCTTCCAGCAACTCAGCTTCAAGTTTCTCCAGCACCATCTGTTTAGGGTCCAAGCACATCCAGAAAAACTCTGAAGCAGACCAATGGCCCTTTAACAAGCTGCTATCAAATCTCAAACAACAGATATTTTGTTCGTTTTTTTTTCAAGGCGAAATACAGATACATTCAATGAGCAGTTCAATACACACTGAGTTTGTAGGAAGATATTCATCAATGCCTCATTTTCCCATTGCCATATTCTCTTCTGGGTGGTTTGTCCTCTTCTGGTATTAGAGTTCTAAATCATCTGACCAAAGTATTTCTCGGGCCCCAGGGGACAGTCAGTCTAATGACTACAAAAGCAACCTACAACATGGCCATTAGTTTAGGTTTATTGGCTATAGACCAAAAACTAGTTGAGGATGTGGGTCTGGGAACACACCTGCAAGCCACCTTGCTCATGAAGCTGAAGCCCTTGGAAAGCATGATTTTTCTTTGTAGTCACCCACATGTACAGCATTTAAAAATAACCCCATTGGTAAACTTAGCTTCCAGTGGGCTAGAATAAAGTGTCCCTTGCAGAGCCAAAAGGAAGTCACAAATATTTGTGTCACACCCCAATTTTACCATATCACAACCATATTCCCACGAGAACAGACAGGCACCCCTGGGGGTTTTATGCAGTGAAGCTGGTTCTAACATCAGATCTCCTGGTTAATCTCCAAAAACTTTCTTATTGTCTCCTGCAGGATGACAGGGGCATTTTGTGACAGTGATCTCTTTCCATGAATATGTGGACCAGAGGGTTGTTTCACAGAGGATGATGAAAAGACTGGGGTCCTTTAGAAGCGTGCAATAAGACCAGCCTTAACCTAACTGCAGAGAGAGCGACTTGAGAAGCACCTGCACAGGCAGCGAGAGTTGTGCCAGCCTCATCTACCAGGTCCTTCCTTGCAGGGGAGGACTTGTATTGAGCACATTACAAAGACATCCCATTGTACATCCCCTTCTGTCTTTCATTGGTCCCTTCCAAATTCCGTACCTCCATATCAATCATTTCCCGAGGCAGAGGGGTCTCAGGGTACTTTTCTAGTTTGACTATCTCAACATTGTCTTCCATCTCATTTTCCAGAAAACCTGCAAGGAAAGGACACAGAAGTCTCCATACAGAGTCATCCCTGATGCGTCATCCTGGTCACCAGCTGCTGCAAGGCCCCTGTCAGGACAGAGGCATCACATGGAGGTGTGACAAGGGGCAGTGATACTTAAGAGCTATCATCCCAGTGTATATACACAATTATCAAGAACTAGACACCCAGCAGCCTCCTTTCTCCATGAGGATGCTCTTTCTCCTGAAGTCATGGTAGCCACTCCCACCTGGACAGCCCTCAGCCCTGGGAGAGAGAGAGAGCATGGCACCTCCTTGCTTGGGGCAGTGAACAGGGCATGCAGCAAGCCCAGTTTCACTCCTCTGCTCTAGCAATGACAAGTGCTGTCAGAGTGGCTGTGGTGGGCACCAGTGTCATGGTGGGGAGAGTGCAGAGTTCGCAGGACACACATCCATGGGACAGTAGGTGCCATGAGCTCTGCTGCTTGGGTTTTAAGGATTTGTCCCCAGGCCTTTGGCCACAGGAAGCATGTGCCAACAGCCACTGCACTGGTGTAAGAGCCAGGTTATCTGGATTAACCTCCTGCCCAACCCCAGATTTATCTTGTGATTTTATCTTGTGATTTTATATAAGCTAATTAACCCCCTTTCAGTTCAGTTAACCATTTTCAAAACAAAGGCAACAATTTATTGCCCATATGGGGTGAAGCGGTAATTAGCTGATGCATGCAAAACATTTCCGGGGGCTCAGATGAAAACATCACCATTTTGCCACTAATTCTGCTCCTCAGCATGAGAGCACTTAACAAAGAAATAAATCCCACACTACCAGTTGGCAGAAAGCCGACTGCATTTAACAAGCATTTACTTACGCAGGATCCTCTCCAAGGATTCGCACCTTCTCACTTCATTCACAAACTTTCTCTGGAAGCTGTTGACATTCGCATTCAGCTAAAAACAGGAGGGAAAACAAGCCCGGGGCTGGGAGGCTGCACACTGCTCATTTTTAACATCTCCAGAGAACCAGAGAATGAATGCCTTTGGTGTGGATGGCCAAACACCGCTGCAACCTACAGACTCCCAGGGCCAGGGCAACACTATGGATTTTCTTATGGCCAAGGACATCATGGCCTTATACAAGGCTCATTTCCATCCACCCTTGCTGTGACACCAGGAGTCATAGAGAGACTCTCAGGGGGAAACACCGTTTTCTGGTGGTGGAAGGAATAAAGCTCTGCAGAGGGTGGGCAGACCACTGGATGGGGACTCAGGGATGGGTTGGGTCTTGGCACGGTGATTGGCTTTCAGACCAGCTTTGGGGAAGTCCTGCTCTCACCGTGGGCTTTTTTACCACCCTGCAGGTGCACCTTCCCCAGGTGCTTTGAGGGAAGGTCAAGCACACCCTGGGGGTGCATCTTCCACAGTTCAGTGTGACAGCAGAACACTACTCACATCTCTGAACTGCACCAGACCGAGCTCCCCGAGCTCAGCCACGCAGCAATAGGCAGCCTCCACCTGCAGGAAGAGCTGCATCAGGTTCATCTCCTCACTCCGGAAGATCGAGGCCATTTTGCCTGCCCTCCTCTGGCCTGGGCGTCCGTGGGGGCCTTGGTGGCAGCAGCACAGTCTTCCTCAGCCAGGGAGGTGCTAGAAGGTGTCAAGCACTGCAGGAACATTGGTATCATTGAGTCAAGGTGCTGTAAGCTAACCCAATGCTGCCCATCATGCCCTCCAAAGGGGTTTCTTAGCTCCTAAAAGACTCCTTGAACCCACATGAGGCTTCTTCCTACCAGAGTGGTGATAGATGCTAAGGAATGTGTGTGACACAGGGCAAGAGGGAAGTCACTGGTACCCTACAATAGATGATGCACAAATACCCTGCCCTGTCCTCTGCTGGACCAAAGACACTTCAGACTGCTGCACTCAGGCCCTTTAATTGGGTTTTAGATGCTGAGCTCAGGAAGGACTCCATTTCTCTTTGTCATCCACAACACAGAGAAGAAAAATCATTAATTTAACCTTGCAATTAAACAGGCGAAAAGGGCCTGACTGGTTTTTATCAGTTTCATTGGTAGTGTGAACATAAAATTCCAAATGCATCTGGAGCATGTCATATGGGGATGGTGGGAAGAGGAGACTGGTTTGTTTAAATTAAAATAAACTTTAAGATTTAAGCATTTTGTCCCCATAAAGGACTTTTTTCAAAATGAGATACATGAAATATCATGCATTTCACAAAAATTCCTTTTGTTTCTATGCTTCTTACTTACTTTGAGTAACCTGAACATACAAATTGCCTTTCATTGTTCTTGCACAAAATAAACTGATTGGCATGCACAAACACAGTAGTTATTCTTCCTCAGGAAAAAACATATAAGTAGATGCACTTCTTGCATGAATTTAATTTTATACCAAGCCTGCATTTTATAAATAGCAAAAAAAAATGCCTTTTTAACCTCACTTCTACTTGTTGACAGGGATGGGAAGTCAATTGTCCTTAACCCCCTCTCTGTACAGGAACCTTGTCTTGCAACAATTTTTAAAATGTAGATTCTAATAATTTTCTTTATAACATATGAAAGATTTATCTTAAACATGAAAGAAACACTTTGCAAGATATTGAAGCTTGTTTAACAGGAGCACCATAGTCACAAGTCTGTATTTGCTTAGTTGTCCTGTGAGTTTTCCTCATCTTACTCTCTGTACCCATACACTAAACGCTTTAAAATGCTGAAAACATAACAAATGATAGCTAGTAGCTTGTTAAAAGAAAATATGTCGTGTGCCAGCTCCAGTGGGCTCAGTAAGTATAGAATCTTTAAACCTGGTTGGACATTTTTTAGCAAACTATAGTTTTCACCGGAAAAAGACACAGCAGCTGCAAGGGACACCCACTGCTCATGCAAGAAAGTAAAAGAATGCCCTAGCTCTGATTTTCAAAAATTTTAAAAGATTTTCAAAAAGTTTAAGAGACCATCAAAATGTCCCATCTTAACTTGTTTAGACTGAAAAGTGTGAAGAGGCTGTAATTAAAGGTAGTTGGTATTTCTAAACCTGCAGTTAACTTCCATAAAAAGTGTTAAAATCTTAGAATTAAAAGAACAAAACTCAAGTGAAATATTTGGAAATTTCTTTCTCAAGATCAGTCAGTAAAACACCCCAAATGTTCCCTTTCACCTTGATTTGGAATGAGAGAAAAATGAAAAATAAAAAGAGAAACCTCTTTCCAACCAGGAAACCCTTTCCAGCCCCGCTCCAAAGAAGCTCAGCGTTCACCCTTCATCCACTCCTGCAGACACAAGAGGCATGCCCAAAGGCACCTGCTGCCAGCCATGCCTCTATCAACACCCCTCTCCCCTCATTTTTTTTGCTTTGGCAAAAGAACAGTTAACTGAGAAATCACTCACGCTTTTCCAGGTCACTATTTCCCAGTAGTATTGCTCTGCGTTAAAATGCACTAAAACGCACTGGGTTTCAGGCAGGGTAAATCCTGGTGCTGTAAGTTGCTTTAGAGAAGGTGTTACTTGGGTTTACCTCTCAGCTGCCACACTCCTTTCCAGCAGACCCTTTCCCTGGGGAAGGGGTGAGCTCTCCCCTCAGCTAGCCGAGTGTCCTGTCAGGCGGTGACAGTAGGGCTGTGATTTGGCACGGCTGCAGGCACCGCGCCGGGCAAAGCGCCCTGGCCAACTGTCCTGTCTCACACAGGGCACAGCAAACCTTTTCTTTTAAGGTCAGAACTGGTCTGGACCAGAGGAGGGAAACCCTTTCTGCCTTGGAACAACCCCTGGGTGGTCTGGACCCAGCGCTTTCTGGCTCGGTCACAACCCCTGTATCAAGTCTGTGACAAGTGCGAGCCGTGTTGCGACAGCACAGGGCTTGTTGAGACTGATAACTGATGGAGCATGCCAGCTCACACCACCCCAGCCACCTGAAAACAAGTGAGAACCTCTGAAACCTGCTGTGCGTGGAGAGCTATAAACCCATAAAAACTCATTTGCAAGCCCTGGATGGAGAATCAGTCTCCAGGGAGGTGGAAAACTGTGCTGTTTCTCACTGGTTTTTCCTCACCAAAGGCAGCCCAGGAAAGGACAGGGAAACAATAGGAGATTAATGATTTTCCTGCAGCTGAGGGACGGGCACAGCTCTGCAGCAGAGAGAGGGCTGGGAGGGCAGGGGCTCAGCCAGCAGAGCTGGGCTAGCTTGGGGCAATGCTGACAGAGAACGTGATTTGCACCCCTCAAAATAACAAATGCTGTGGGAAAAAAAGTGGCTTTATAGACTTTCTCCCACTTCAGCTGCTAAAGCAAGGGCTCCAAGAAGAAATCTGGCCCCTCATAAAACCAAAGGCTTAGCTCCTACTGAAGTCAGAGGAGGCAGGGTTTCATCCTGGTAAATAAGGCTGGCTGGGTCACTTAAATCTAGCACCCATAAGAAGTTTTTTACCTGAAAAGAAGAGCTAATGAAAATGCACGGCTGAATGTAAACTATAAAGTACCCCTTAGAGAAATGCTTTCTAAGACCTGTTTTTTCAGAGGTACCCAGTAACCCTGACCCAACAAGCTGAAGGGTATAGCTTGTCCAAGGGAACAGTGCCGAAATGCAACAGCAGAGAGCTTTCCAGCACGGAGGTTTTTTATTCAAAAGCAACAAAAAATGGCCCAGCTACATGAAGTAATTTTGAAGGGTGGGCCTGAAGCTTTCATTTTGCTCAGCAACTGCCCAGCTGAGCTGGCCACGGGATTCCCTGGCCTCCCACCCACTTTGGCTGCATCACGCTCCTCCTGTACCAGCCGCTGCCGGTGGTCAGCTCTGCTATCTCCACTGGTGCTAACAAAGAAAGGAAGTAAAGGCTGATGAAAGTCAGCACTTTCTGCTGGGAAATTGGAACTCCTCTTGTTAAGGGAGAAGTGAAGTCATTGCCGTTGACCGCACGTCTGCCATGGAGGGCTCTGGAGAAGCTGGTGTGGGAAAGGAAGGGCATTGCCTTCCACCCTGTGCTATAACGCTAAATAACAGGAGTCATAATTCAGTTCTTAACTGATGTTATTGACACAACAAAATAAAACTGCTTCTGTGGCTGCTTCCCTCACCTCTGAGCCCACAGCACATTCTCACCCCTGGCAAAGCCTCTATGCTGCTCCTGTTCAGACCCACAGTCACATTCAGCTGCTTCCCTACAAGCTGTGAGTCAAGGGGAAGTTAAAAGGGGCCCCCAAGTCACAGTTCATCACCAAAGCAAGCCACACTATGCCAGCCACTCCATCCTGTTAGCCAAGGAGCGAGAGAGCACAGAGCGCGGGGATAAAGCCATCTCTCTTGTCCTTCCCTCCTTCCCTTCCTGGGCAGAGTAAAGAAGCAGAAAGCATATCCTGTTTCATGCCTCTGGCAGGAGGAAGTAAGAACATCATTTTATAATAATCTTATTATTAAAGATCAGATGATGGTGGCTGATGCTGAGGCGCCATTCAGCGGAGCCCTGTCAGTGGGCTCATTGTCGGCACTGGCAGCTCTGCCCAGGCGAGCTGGTCTCAGGCTCCCTTGCTTAGGTCTCCAGAGGGACAACGCGGGGTCACAGCAGGGCCACAGGCTCAACATTTGTCTAATAGCAACCCCAGCCTGGACTGGAAACAAAGGACATGGTTTTGCGGAGTTTTTTTTAAATGCTAGAGCTGCTTTCCTCTGTGTGACAGAAAGCAGATCCTCTCTCCCCTTCTTTCATTTAAAGAGTAATACCTTTGTGGGTTTTTGGTTGGTTTGTTGTTTTTTTTTTTTTCTCCACTTACTTAGTTTTAAAATTCAAATGCCCTGTTCATAGGTAGCTTTATCTTAGATGGCTATTTTTTACATCAAAGAAGATACCAAACAAAATGGCCCCCTCCCCAATGGATGTGTTTTTGGCATCAGGCTTAAGTGTTTGAGCTTTTAAAAACCATTTTGAGGGCTTTATAAAGGCCCTTAAGCTTTTCTGAGCTTTATAAAGGCCACATGAGAGGGAGGTCACCTCACAGTACAAAGACAGTGGGTTGCTAACAGGCAGATCTGCCCTCCCAACAGATGCCTCTTATAGAGCTGCACTTGGAGATTTTGCAAGCATGAGACAGATCCACTCCTGTGGTCTCACCAATATATTAGACCACCTAGCATCCTCACTGGTGTTTAGCATCGTGACCTCAAAGGCTGCACAGAGCCCTTGTGAATTGTCAACTGGGAATTGTCAACTAATCATCAACTTCACTGTGCCAACACACAGAGGTCAGGAGGATCCCAAACATGAAACCCCTCCAGCCGGGCTTTCATCACTTTCAGCAGTGTGAGGAAGTTCCATGAGGCTGTAGGGGGCTCTGGGATCAGTATCTCGTCCATACCCACTCTGTGCTTAGCTCCGCCATGCAGAAGGTTTTGCATGACTACACGGGATGTTAATTTTTGAGTTCTCTTTCACCAAAGCTCCCTCCTATTACAGCAGCTAAGCAGAGGAGCACCTCAGGTATGCTGAAACAAGAGTAGGGATGTAGTTAACCCAACCTCAAGTATCATATGGAAAAAAAGTATTTGTCCTCTTATCACAGATATGCCCAGGGATGACATACCTGGTCTGCTGTACTCTTGTGGGTTGTGTGTTTTGCCCTGAGTCAAATATTATGCTGTGGGTTGGTTGCCATCATGTTGGTCACTCCTGGGATAGAACAGGATTGCAGCAGCAAACAGCTTTCCTTTGGAATTAAAAATATAAACATGTTGCCTCTGTAAACAGAAAAAAAATATATATACAGAGTGACTGTGTATGTTTCTGATAAAGGTAGTAACTTTGAGAGCCACACCTGGTGGTGATGCGTCAAGGGTAATATCTTGGTCATCAGAGAAACTCAGCTGTGAATCTGTGGCACAAAACATACCAAATAGTAGGTATTTTCTCCTTTATAATCATCAGGAAAAGCTGACCAGCAGCCCTACACAATGTGGAAGGGTCTTCAAGGTCAGGGGTGAAGAAGTACCTAATTTTAGAGTAGAGTCCTGCCTTGAGAACTGCATAGAAACGGGAGCCCAAGGAAAGGAAGCCCCCATCTCCACTGGTGCTGCCGTCAAGCCTCATGTGCCAAGGCACCCTGATGGAGACAGGTGTTCCTTCGATGCCTGGAAACCAAGCTGGGGGAAGGCCTTCTAGTGTCTTATCACTCTTTGGGCAGTCACAGCACTGAAATATGAATGCGTTACACAGAAGAACTGAAACAAATCCAAATCCGTGTCAGGAGATTATTTTGTAGGGCTCCCATTGTGTCTGAACTTATCAAGCAAAGCCTTCATTTCCAACCTGATCCAAAAATCACTGAAGCCAAGCGCAGCCTGTTCATTGCTTCAGGAGACTTTGGAGCAGGCCCTTTCTGAACCATGGAGGGAACACAGTTTGGAAAGGAGAAGAAATGCATTATGTTAATTGTGCAAAACAATTTCAGCATCCCTCAGAAATGGGTAGGTTTACCTGCAAGCTGACAAAGAGCTCAAAAACTCAACAGACATTTCATTTCAAATTGGGTCATTCATGCAACAGGAGAGCAGTTTTGTCTTTTCATTTCCCTTTAAACATTTTTTGCTGCACAGCACAATTTTGTACTCAGTATTTTTGCAAAATTAACTGCCATGTCAAATTTCAGTAGGCATCACAGGTGAAAAATTCAGGAGGGAAAGGGGAAGCTGGAGGAAAGTGGAGGGCCTTTCCCCAGTGAAGAGCTGAGTTTTAGTTCTGATGCAACAGAGCACTCAAGTAAAAACACAAAGACAACTACCGCAAAAGGACCGAGATGCTAAAATGAGGCAGAGATTAAGACTATCCTGTAGGTTAATTTCAAGCAACTCCAAACATTTTTACAGCATCTCTCCTGCTGTGACTCATGTTGAACAAGGCTGAGAGCGATGGCCACTGCGGTCACACACCCACCACGGCTGCCAGCTGAGCATGACACACCTTAGGCCAGCCCTCAGGTGTCAGCCAGAGGACGTTCACATGTTCACACCTGCAACAACCAGAGGCGGCTGTCACAGACTGGCCGGCACAGCCCCAGAAGCATGTTGACATGAAAACAAGGAGTCAAGGTGGGTACACGTGCCCATTTCAGTTGGCCTGCCTTCAACTGTGGCTTGGCATGCCCTTTCTCCAGGGGAAACCTTTGGTTGCTCATGTCCTGCTGCATCATGGAAAAACAGGCAGCTAGAGGGGAGCAGAGCATTTTTGGTGGTTGAAGGGTGGACAGGAGGTAGGACAAGAGGGTTCACCCCACAGACATGCTGGGTAGGGCTAAGCCTACGTAGATTTTGCTTTCAAGCTTTTTCTTAAAGTGAGATCAAACCAACCTCACAGTTTTGCACAGCAGCACTCTGTTGCATGCAGTTTACCACAGTTCTTGTGGGAAGTCTACTATGACTATCCCTGAAGATTTAGGAAGTGTGAAGGAAAAAAAAAAAGAAAATTTTTAGATACTGTCTATCTTACTAAGATTGCTGCTCCAGATACCTTCCCCCTTGCCTCCCATGGGAAGGTTGCACATCCCAAAGAGGCCCCAGACAGCTTCATTCTCACATGAATACTTAAAGCTGTGCGTGACTACTGCTGAAGAGCACCAGCAACCTGCTTCCTGCTAGGCCCAACGTTCCCAGAGCCTTCCTGCCCCATTTAATGCCTGAAGTTTTTTTTCTAACAAAGACATTGTGGTGGGTCAAGCATAGGAGCAAGCAGAGCCAAGAGCGTGGGGAACAGCAGCAATGCGTGGTGCTCCTGAGACCAGGACAGCAACACAAGCACTTCAACAGTGTGGCTCTTCCAGCCAGGATGGTAAAAAAAAAAAATCTTGCCCTCCAGCTGATACAACTTTCCCAGCAGTCCTCCTGGTCTGCAGATAGAGTTGTGCTGGTGGGAAGGCACAATTCCTGGCTCTTTTTAAATCATGGAGGAGGTGGCATAACTATATGTGAAGAAAAAAAAGCTCTTTCAGCATCATGTTGCACATGGGTGATGGAGGCAGTGACATAGCCGTGCTCATGGGGCAAGAAGAGCAGCAGCTTCTCCTGTGCCAAGGCCCCAAGCTTGCACTGATTCCAGACCATCACTCAACACAGGCCCTTTAGGAGAGGAGATTGGTACTGTGTAATAGCTGTCGGTAACCTACATGAAGCAATTGGTTTCATCCAGTTTCTTGGTGGAAATACACCCATAGCCTGTGTTAACCTAATGGCTACTGCATCCGTGTGACCAAAGACTGGATTTTTTTTAGGCTTCTACACAGCCCTTCCAAAAAATCATCGCTGCTGGGCAGTTCTAGGGGAGGAGTCAAGCCAACAAACATGCGAAATCAAACCAAACAGGGAGAGAAATTCTCTAACCTGATCCTCCACTCCTTTCCAGCTCTATTAGACCATCATCACAGGACCAAAAGGACACTGAGAAGCTGCCTGGGACCCCATGGGATAGGGCTTGCTCCAGAGGCCTTTCCTCCCTCTGGTTGCAGCAGATCCTGGGGAGAAATCTTCAGGCTTGACCTTCAGGGGCCCTCCACCTGCCTCAGTGCTGGTATGCACCTCCTGCTGAAGCTGTTTTTGTCAGAACCTTTCTCTTTCCTCTCCTGGTTGTGGCAGGAAAGTTCAAGGTGTCCTGGCAGCAAGAAGCTCCTTTGCTCCACCCTCTGCCCTGCACACCAGCTCCCTGAGTTTATTGAGGATTTGCTGAACCAGAGCTGACAGTGACCTGATCTGTGTGGCTGCTTGGGTGGGAGCTGGACCCCAGGCATGAAGCACTTCTCTCGTGAGACCTGGGCAGCCTTCATTGTGCTCTCCTTCGCCACTGCGCTCCAGTATTCCTGCTCAGCAGGTATTTCTTTTTTCTCTCATGCTCCAGTGTCTATACTTTGCTTTCCCTCACTGCTCCTCTCAATACCTAAGTATATTGCCCACTGACAGTAATTTGTTCTTTAAAAACAAGGTGGACTCCCTTATCTAAAAAGCGTAAGGAGCTGGAATTGATTCATGCTAATGAGAATTACTTGACATGATTGATCACAGCATCTTTCTGAAGAGATGTGCTTTTGCCAGCTATTTACGGATCTGCTGTAAATGCAGCTAAGCTGCAGGTTGCTCCACTGAATGGCAAGAAGATACGGGAGCACAGTTACTTTGCCTTTATGTGCTTCCTGAGACAAGGGATCATTTGAAATACCACCCAAGAGGCTCACTGTAGTCTGCTTTAGCTCTTACTAGGTGCTTTTTGCAGGAAATCTGGATTTGGTATCCCCTTAATTGAAGAAGCTGCCCGAAGAGAAAATGTAAATGAGATCTGTGTGCAGCTCCTTTCCCAGCAGGCCACTGCCTGCATTTGTGTGTCACCACTGTTTGAGACCTGCCAGATGTTTAAAGATGGCTTAGCTTTGACAGCCTGTCCTTTGGGCTGGAAAGGCTATAAACATGAACCAACGCTCTGTATTCTGCGGCACTTTCTTCCACAGGTCACACAGTTTTTAACGATTCTTCTCACTGCTCCCTGAGGTATTTATTAACTCTCAGAAAACAAATTATGGGCTTGGCCAAGGTCATTCAGAAAACCCTAGCAGACTCGGAAAGAGGAATGGAGTGTACTGAGACCCTTCCCTAGAGCGGACTGCCTGAGGACCTGCTACATGGCAGCCACTGTAAGAAAAACCTCTGGTCTTGCTGATGGTCAGTCAGCTCAAAATGCAAAGCTGGGCAACAGCAGGTGACACCAAGGATGACATCTCCTGCAGGACAACCTCAGTTTATTTACTGTTGCTTGGAAAATACCAAAGCAAAAGTTTGGTCAAAGCTCTTGTTCTGTTTTTCCTGAGCTGAAACTAAACCATTGCTTGGAAATCTTCAGTGAAATCAAGATGGAACCAATTTTCTCTATCACACTTCAAATTATCAGCTCAGAGTAACAGTTTGACTGGAAATAGCTCTCTCATAGCCTCTGCCTGGTTTGTGGACCAGAAGCATTTTGGAGCCACTCCATCTACATGCAGCAGGAGCCTCTTCAGTCTGTTTTTCATGTATCTCTGCAGGGGACCATTTCAGTATGGGATACTTCACCTGGCTGAACTTGCATGTACTCCTCATCATGGCACAGGAGGAGACAATTCTTTATCTTCTCCTGCACCAGGGGACAGGCAGGTGTTAATGCTCAGGGACCACAGCAGCCTGTGCTTTCCCCACACTGGTGTCCTGCAGCTGTCCTTGTATCTGATCCTGCAGTGCTGTGAGGTGCACGCTGAAGCTGAGGGGTAAGGAGGGCCCATGGAGGCTTCAGCCAGATTTGGAGGGCTGGAAATCCACCACAGAGCTGTGTCAGAGTGCATGTGCACTCTGATTCTGGGTAGGAAGCAGGATTAATAGGCAAAGTCTTCACTGGAGCCTCTGCCCCCCTCTCCCTTACTTATTTCTTTATGTTGTATTTTTGAGCCTGAGCTGGTTATCGTGCTGGCCTCAACTGACGACCAGTCAGAACAGTTTCTGACACAGCTGTGCCTGAACTGCAGCAAAGCAAAAGCTTCCTGCTGAGGCTGTGGTAGATCTGCTGAGGCTCCACACAGAAGGGCTCAGCCCTCGGCTCTGTCAGACTCCTTCGCACCCTGGAGTTACTGGGATTTTTCTAAGTGCAAAAGGAAATAGATGTACAGCTTGCTGGCCATGGATCTTCCCACACCACTGAATGCTCTCTCTCCTTTCAGTCCATGCTCGTTCTGCCTCTGTAGCTTGCGAAAGGATGGTGGTTACTTTGAGCTCTGAGTGAATGGCTCACACCAGGGTCACACTCAGGTAGATGCATGGTGATTCAGCTGCTCCTTATGGCTGGTACTAGAGCAGGTCTCTCTAGAGCCTGTGTTGACCGTGGTGGGATGAGGAAGCAAAACCTCGATGTAGCAATGTGTAGGAGTGGGAACTTATTTTCTCTAAGCTGTTTCCAAACTACAGACCTCCACAAGGCCAGTGGCTTTCAGATTTTCATGCTTGATGCCTAGTATTGCTTTTCCAATCCAACTTGCCTTTTCTTCTGTGCCTTCCTTCCAGCAGCAGTTGAAGATGTCTCCAATGTTTCAATCTCCATGCTTACAACCGAGCACGAAGCACCATGCCTCAGTAAGTCTTCATAAATCATTACTATCATCATAAAGCCAGGTGATGAGGCTACACAGGGGACTGAGAGGCTGTCCTGGAAAACCATTTATCTGTTGTCAAGGCTTCTGTTGCTCATGAAACTCTAGGACACGTTTCCAAGATTCCTCCATTGTCATGTCCATTATAACACCTTAGGTACATTCAGATGGACTCAAAGCTTTGAACAGAATAAGTCATAGTTAATTCAATTTGTGTCCTAAAGCTCCCTGCCAGACTGCCTGCAGGCACAATGCGAATTCCCAAGAGTGTCTCTTTCCCCCACCCTTCCACATCTTCCCCAAACAGCCAGGCCCAGGCAACCTGAGATCTCTGCCAGTTCTCCCAGAGTCATCATCCATTCCAAATGTCAAACATCTCCACAGTCCTGCACTTCCCAAATTACAGTACATGTACCAATAGCTATATGCTACTTCAAAGCACGGCATGGGGGTCAGGCATCCCTCTCCCTTCTCTAGACACATACAAAATGTTTCTCTTGTCGTGAGAAGAGCTGCTCTTTACAGTACAGGACAAATGTACTGCGTGCACTGAAGGCCAATGCACAGGAACATGCTCCTGCCTGACACAAACGAAAAACTGAGCAGCACCTGCACTTGTGTTTTCCCTGGAAATGTGCAGGAGGCTGTCTGCCCTTCACCACACTCAGGAGGCATTCACTTTCATAGTTTACAAGCTTCACGAACATCAATCCACAGTGCATGTAACCATGAGACGGTTTTGGCTGTATCAGCTCTCCTGGGTGCTGAAGCTCATGCTCAGCTTCTATTCCAGCCCAAAGGGTCAAGACACCACGGTCCTCCAGGCTCCCTTTGATATTTCTATGTTACCTCTCAGGATGCAGATGCAGAGCTGGGTATCTTTACTGTGCCCTTGTGATGTATGCAGATGCCTCTAAACAACAGCATAAATGAAACAACTAATGACATATTCCTTAAGTGACTTTAGGAAACTGGACTGATTTAAACAAAAGAAAGATGCAGGAGGTGCAAGAAAAAATACAAGGAATTGTTCAAAATTATTTCGTTTTTAAACACTTAAAACAGGGATGTCCCAATGGTGGTGTGTTTTGCAGCTGTTACCGCAAGTCACCGTTAACAGCCCAGCAGAGAGCAGCCACTGCTTCTACTGCTGGCAGAGGTACTGGGTACCTGAACTATGGGAGGTCCTACTGAAGGCGTCTCTGCTAGAGACCCTCTTACTCTCTCACACAAAGGTTTCTCTACCCTAGGTTTATTTTTCATTTTAACTAGCTACTTCTATCATACTCCATTCCTAAAAACAACCGAGGAGATGCTAAGTAGATGTTTTAAAAGATTTCTGTAATGGTGGGCACAGTGGTGCAGAGGAGCAGCTCAGGTGTTTGGCCAGACTGGGATGACCAAGTCTTAAAGACATAGAGATGAAACTGAATATTGCCATTCCCAAGGTTAAGAGCCAGGCTTAGGGGAAAGATGCCAAGGCAGAGTGACACGCCAACAGGGCAGACAGTGAAGTGACTGTCTCATCTGCAAAGAAAATCTATTACACACTTGGTCTCTTATCAGCTCATTTAATTTCTTTGCCTCCAGATGTGAACTTCTGCATGCAAGCGGCCATGTGCTGCCCATCAGGCATGGATGATTACGGATGGATTGCAGCAGCTGTTGGCTGGAGTCTCTGGTTTCTGACTCTCATCCTGCTCTGTGTGGACAAAGTCATGAAACTCCGGCCTGATGAACCCAAATACTTGGTGGCCTGAACTAGGGCAAGCCAGCAAGCAGCAGCACCTGGGCGCAGTGAGGTGCAGACAGACCAATAAAGCTTTTCAATCACTTCCTAAGAAATATAAAAGAAAGAGAATGTACCTTCAGTTTAAAAAGGCCACATCTAAGCAGGGCAACTGCTCAGCAGGGCTTCATCCTCCCTGACAGGTCAGAGATGCCAGTCAAGGTGTGGAGCAGGCAAGTCCCTGCAAGCCACCACATATGTCCCACAGTGCACAGAAAACCTTTTCCCTGAGACCTTGCATGCTTGCTGTGAGTGTGCCAGCAGCAATGAGTTGTTGAAGGACCAGTTACCAATCTACAGAGACAACCCAGTACACAACCTTTGACTTTGAAACGGAAAGCGGGCAAATAAAGCTATTTTCCAGAGGATCAATGTTACTAGATCCATTACTAAGCTAAAGGCCAGGTTACATCAGTAAATGGATATTAACTCATTGGTTATACTGAGTCCTCTTCACTCACCAACCTGCGGTATTTTAAACTCTATTAACTGATACCAGTGAAAACTCTATGGAAATGTAAGGATTGTTTGGGCTGGTTTGAAATTAAAACTAGTTTTTCTCCATGCAATTTTGATGTGACTGTTTTGTAGGAATTGAAAATTGGTTGTATTTATTCAACTTGCACCTGCATAAAACTAAGCTGAGCTGAATAGTGGCAAGCAGGTTTAAATCAGCATATCCAATTCAGGCACAAAACTGCTCCTATTTATGCAAGATGATTATTAATAAACACCCTTATTGATAGAAAGATTCTCACTGACTGGTTGATACTGATAAAGCTTACATTGGCAAGGAATTACTCAACCCAAATTGTCAGAAACATGATTCTAACAAGAAACATTCATGCAGGAGGGTTTGCCTTGCTGCAGGCAAACTGGTTTGGTGCAGTTGCACCAGTTTGATTTCTATCCAATTTTTAAACAATACATTGGTGTTAAACCCATCTAGACATACATAGGATAAACAAAGCTGCTAGAGACCAACTGAAATGAAACATAAGAAGTTACTCTTAAACCAAAGAAAGCTCTGTTGGAGATTTGCATCTATTAAATATCATTAAAGCCTCCCTTCAGCTTATCAGTGCATAAATTTTCCAGTTAGGAAAGATACAAATCAGCTTAAGACTCTCCAAATCGATTCTGACACAACTAGACACTTCGTTCAGGACAACGCTGTGCCATTTCAGACTGATGGGCAGTCATCCCTTATCAACCATCCACCACCAACAGAAGTGGGTACAAGTCAGACACCGAGGAAGAAACATCCTTCCCTATCATTAGCATCACTTAACACACACACACACACAAATCTTCTGTAGTGAAATGCTGAGCAGAGATGCTAGTGTCAGGAAAGAAGATTTTGAAAGGGAAGCACTTAATTCTTTTGTGCCTTTTTACTGTGTGCGTCTTGTTTGGTTGTTTTCGTGGTGTTTTTTTTTTTTTCTTTTTACATGCACCACACTACTAGCAGTAAAAAATCACAAAATATTGCTCAGTTAAGAAAAAAATCTCAACATTTCAACACACAACAATTAAAGCAAAAGTAATCTTCACAAGACAAATCTCTGTGTTGGACCAACCAACTACTTTCCACAAATAATAAAAAAGATATATAAACTCATATACGTACAAACTTAGAGGAACAAAGGACTCTACATCATACTGTTGGTGTTGACAAAGAATGGCGAGTTAACAGCTTAATAATCACTGCAATCACTGATGGACAACACATCTTGTAGCTACATAGATAATTTCTCCTCTTGATTTACTAGTTCTAACAGTGCAAAATATGCATTGGCCTGAAAGTAATAGAATAGATACTGTGAAAAAATCTCTACGTATTGCCTTAGTGCTAGTTTCTGCAGACCTCTTCCTACAGTTCTCCAGTCTAATGGAGCTCATTCTCCTAGTTGGGAACACAGAAGTGCCTGCTGGATGTGGCACCAGTTCTCATCTCTGAGGAGATATGTTTCATAACTTTCACATATCCTTGCCTAGGCTATGAGTGCGTGGATGCAGCCAGTCACTGAAGCACATCTATTCCAGTCTGAAGAGTTGTAAGCTCTAAGTTTCCTATAGCCCAGCACTACACACGCAAACTAGCTTTGTTACCACTGGGCAATTCTGGGGGGCTTCCTAAAGCCTGCCTTTGAAGGCACAGCTTGTTTTTCACACTCTCCTTGTTTGAAGTTACCTTCAAGGTAGGTAGTAGACTTAAACCTCAAGTTTTGCTTCTCACAGCTTCTGTTGAGCTCAGCTGAACTGGGGAAAAAAAGAAAACCACCATAGTTTTTTCATATAAAGTAATACCCCCAAGGATTTTGTATACCTGTGTTCAGGGGTGACACCCAAATATCAACAAAATCAGGTATACAAATGGAATGTCTTACAGATCATTTCTGCTGTGAAATGTACATGTTTTCTAGACCAGTGACCTGTAAACCTCTGATCTAATATTTTGTTTCCTTACCACATCACCTGCTTTGACATCTGACATTGCCAGGTTTGATCTATGGCCTCTTCCTTTCGAGTCATTTGACTTCCTACGAAGTGGATTGCACCACTTAGAAAAATAGATGTCATGAACATACTACTACTCCCAGTGTACTCTGGGATCCCTAAACAAAGTAGTAGTATCCCAAAAGCTCAAAGGCTACCAACATAAATATCTTATTGGTTCCTGTGCGATACAGAACAACAACAACAATATTTTAAAGAGACTCTCTGAGGTACACGCTATGTGTTGTACTGATCCTAGGCATGGTGGGCAATCACAAGTACCATGCAAAAGGAAGAAAGCCCTAACTGTATTGCCAGTGTTTCAGAGGCTTGTCAATAGTTACAGAAAGTGCAGAATAAAGAAGTTACATCCAAAAGACATGAGAAATTGATATAAAGACAAAAAATAGTATGCAGAAATGGGTTATACATACTTAATTTACAGTAAATATAATCTAAATATTATCTGTGCTCTGCTGCTACATTTCCTGGAATACTTTTAGCTAGGAAACACACAGGAGCATAACATGTGGCTTACAACCTCTACTTTAAGACCATTCAAGCCACAGTAGAAGGCTGCAGTCTGATTTTGATGCACAAATTAAAGGTGACTTACAGTACAATGCCTTATAAATGTGTCCACGAGCAACATCATAGACTGGCGCACTCATTTATCTTATATTGTCTCGCATTCCCAATACCATCACTGACATTATAACATTATAATGTCATAATAATAATAACATTATAATAGTAGATCCTCAACTAGTGTAATGCTGCCCAAGTCCTGTTGACTTGAAGCGGGCTACACGTACATCCAGCACATACAGCCTTGTTTTGTTGAGAATTTTTTCATTATAATTCGGGAAGCCTCTCAGTTTTGTTCCCTAAAGGAACTGTTGGAAGCAGAATAGTGTGACTAAGTCATTTCACCTGTGTTAAACCTTGGTGCCCCTTCAGACAGCTACATGTGATGGCATGCTGTAGCACTGAGCTGCTCTAGGCTCTCGTACATCCCAAAGCATGTAAAAAATGATAGCTCATATAACCTATTAACCTGCAAACTACCCTCTCAGAATGACGATGGAAACATTAACACTCCAGTCATTTACAGTACATTATCCAACCAAATTCTATGTCCTTGGACCAAAAAGTTCCTTGCTTGAATGAGATTGAGGAAAAAAAAAAAAAAAAAATCTATTCCAGCTCATATGATTTAGTGCAAAGAAAAGCAAAAAAATGGTTGAAACCTGGATGGCTGAATAAAAATAATTGTGACTGAAGAACACAATTTGAACCCTAACACTTCTGATCAAACCAGAGCAGTTACTCATATTTTCTAGACAAAGTTTCTGAATTTCAAGCATGAAGTGCCTGGAAAGAGACGCAAATGGCACCTGGGAAAGCTGCTGTTCTACAAGTGTCTCGGATAGACAAACAGAGCAGTAGGAACATGCAACTGATCAGCACTTTTAATGTCAAAAGAGAAAAACAATTGCAGCAGGACAGAATTCCTGAGTAACTATTTTAATTTGCCTGGAGATAGTATCAATCACATCTGACTAGCAATTTCTTAAATTGTTAATTCAAGACTAAATGGATTGGTACTTGATGCATGACTCTTCATCTTTTTAGATACTATTGCTTTGTTAATGACTCACATTACTCACTGCCTTTTTCCTTGGGGTTTTAGTGAATGAGCTACATATTAAGCAATTGCACTTTACAATCATTACACCTTGCAAAAATCACTAGAGGGATGAAAACTGGCAAGAACCAGAGCTTTCTACTTGCATGAAACACACAGAGAAAAGACAGAGGTTAAATTTGTAAGAAAAGGTGCCCTGTACTGGGACTTGGTAGGAATTTTGATAAAGCCATTACAAAAACTAGCTTTTCAGAAAATTATTGTAATTACAAACGAAGAATGAAATGTAGGCATTCTTGGGAAGCAACCATCCTCTCTCATCCTTACACTCCAGATGCCAGTTATTTTATGGTATCAGTGGTACCAGAATCTGTTGTGAAATTCAAACTTTGCTGCAGGTTTCTGTCCCAGAATCAAACATGCACTTTTCAAAAAGCTTATTTCTGACTCCTATTTTGCAATTATTTTCTGAAAAAAACCATGAAGTAACCAATGCAGTGTTGTCTCCTAAGTCTGCAAACGGCTTGGAAAAAAATACAGCTCTAAGAGATGCGCAGACATTTCCTGTCCAGTTTGACAGTACGAAATCTTGAGACACATTCAGTTAACTATTTTGCTCCCCTATCAGAAATAATGGTTTATAGGCCTCTGTCTAGCTGACATAAAATTCCCTTAGAATTGACTTCTCCCTCCAAAAAGAAAGCCTCTCTGCATTCACAGGGGAAAAGTGTCCTGACCAGCAAGCAAAGCTCTGTTTCAAACCCTACACCTTGCTTGTCATGGTGCCCTTCACTCTAAGAGCTAAAGAACTAAACAAATTGTAAAAGTTTACATTTTTTTTCCTCTGCCACTAGGAGTGGTAAAGTCACATCTCATGTTTGTAAACCTGCCAGATGCATATTTTAGGGACACGGTGAACTAAACACCACTTGGGTTGTGTCAGTCCTAAATCCCCCCATTTCTCTGTCTTTCCAAAGGTCCCCACCACAATTTGGTTTGCCATTAGAGGGAACACAAAGAGCCTGTGGCAATTTATAACCTAATTTAGACAAAGATGTCGCAGGCCATACAGGCCTTTTGCATGCTGTTGCAAAAGCAAGGTCAGATCAAAGGCCTGCCTAGTCCAGTTCTGCCTCCCAGAAGCAGGTATCTGGGGAAGAAGATAAAAACCACGCTGCACACAGCAGCCCTCCCTCTGCCCAGCTCACAGGTGAAATCCAGCACCCTTCTGATACAGAACCCAGCTCTCTTGCAGCAGCTCTTCCCCCTGGCATTTTGAAATTAATCCTTTGAGGACTGGAGATACTTGCATTATGCAGTAATACCTCTATGATTTTTTCAACTTTTCCCTTTTGATTACAATCACTCTGGTTTCCCCCCACCCTTCTCTCTCCAGCTGATTTCATTTTTCCATCAACTTCACATACTCTCTAGTGAGTGTGCAACAACCCAAACACAGTGTGTCACCCTTCCACTATTTCATATGACGGGAATTATCTTTAAAACAAGCGTATGGAAGACATTTCTTTAACCCTCAAGTCCTAGTTAAACTTTCTGCTACCTCTCTGCTGTTTGGTGGCCATATTTTCCAAACTATTTACCCATTTCAGCTTTATCTTCATTATTCATTATTAACTCAACACACTGTGCTTCTTCCTTTCATTCCCTGCCCACAGCTGTGCCCAGTGTTGATTGCAGCAACCCAGAAGACCCACCTTGTCCTTTCCTTCTCTTCCCTTTCCAGCAGCAAACTGGAAATCAACTCCTAAATTATGACACTTTTGTAAGCTCTGCTTCTTTTCCGATGACTTCTCCTCACTAAGTTTTCTTTATTAATACCCTAACAGTGGCTTTTCTAATGTCTCTGATTTATCTAATAAAGACAAAACAAAGGGCACCAACATACAGAGCTGTGGTTGGTGAGTCACAGAGAACCAGTATAATGTTTCCTAGCTTGTAGTTTCCAGATCACATGATGCAGCCAAATTAGTTTTTCTGTGTGACTTTCTGGAGCAAAAGTCACAGTACTTCTTCAGGTCCTCTGCAGCTCTACCTAAATGGGGAAAAGAAGGGAAAAGGAGGAAAAGATGGTGCAAAGCACCGTCTGCTAGACTGTTTCCCCTTCGTGGCATTTCAACATACCATATATTTAAACCAGATCAGTCCAACAACATTCAGTTCCAATGTGACAATGCTCTAGGCTCAAATACATGAAGAAACCACCATGTTAATGTAGCTGAACTAGACTAACATCTCACAGAGGTGTGCAACGTTAGCTAAGAGAACTTAGCTCACCCTTAAATAAAGAGGACTAACTAACACTCACTAGTGTTGAGTGCCTCTTATGTGCAAAGCTGCAGGAAACGGTGCTCTTTGCTCCCAGGCAGAAATGAGATTATTGTAGGCAAGGTTGTGCCAGTGAGGCCGCCTCCTGCAACTAACATACTTCTCTTAATGTCTTTGCAGTTCTGCTCTGCAGGAGGAAGAATGTGGTTTCCAGCATCCTAGCAAATTCTCTTCCACACGGCAGTGAAGTGTAGGAGGGTGTAGCAATAATGTAAATACTTGACTTTACATCTACAAATCCTCTAAATCAGAGACTCCTCACCTCTCATCTTGAAATTTTGAAGTGTTCTTGTTTAAAGCTGCCATCATCAAGCCTGAAGACAGAAACTATCAAGGATCAAACTCATCCATGGAAATGCCTGACAAGAAGTGTTCCATGCAAAACGCAAGGCGACTTACCTGAAACCATTTTATCCAGAATTGCATAGACTAAGAAATTCATGACTCGTTCATTGGCTTGTGAGTGCCCAGATCACCTTTACTGCGTTGAGTTTGAACAATATAATATATGGGAACTATGCTGAAGTACTACTGGTAGTGGCTAATCCAAAATTCTTTTCCCTCTTTCCTCAAGTCCCAAGGAAAAAAAACTTCCTGAATTTTATTACTGCAGTATTTTTTAAACTCCCATTTCTTTAGTCAAGTTTCTTTCAGATCTGCATTTCAGGACCAAAAGAGTACAGTGCCTTGCCAAATATAACACTGCATTAATTTTCCTTGAATATAAAGAGCTTTTCCTGAAACGCAAACAATATCCAGCTACTGCTTTTAAATCACGCACAGCAATAAAACATTCAAACAGCCTGGATGAGAAAACCAACTTCCAAGAAGCCTTGGGACAGAAACCTTAGAGAAGTTTTCATGGGAACATGACAGAACATGTTTAGGAAGTGTTTACATTAAAATATAATTGGAAATGCAAAATAGTCATTTTCATCTTTCAGTCTCTTTTCTACTCTCTTAACTCTTTTTTCACTTTGTCTGCTCCATATGTGGCAAGAAGAGGATTACAGCAAGCGAACCTGAAAACCACCTCGTCAGGGATCCAGGAAGGTTTAGTATTCATTTCAAAAGACTCTTCAGAGCATTTGTTCAAATGTGCCAACATTTTATTCTGATTAAGGCAAGATGTAACAGCCTAAGCGAACTTCCAGTTACGGAGTAAGAACTACTCAAAACTAAACAGGAGAGGCCATTACAAAGGAAAACACATACTTTAAATGTAAAGAGCATCAAGAAAAAGTAGCACAAAATCAAGACAAAACATCCCAGCTCTACAAACTATGAAGTGTGAAGAAATGTATATTTTTCTAGTACTAATCTAACTTCTTTTTTTTTGCATTTATCAGTCTTCAGTGGGATTCACAAGACTGCAGCTCTAACTCCAGAAAAGGCTTTAAAAATGCAGCGCAACTCCAAAGATTTTTACTTCTCAAGTTTCTTACTCTCAGGGTGAGTAAACTCACCCTGGGACTTGTATGCCAAAGCTAGACTCATCTTGCCAAGTGCATCCCAAACAGTACTAAAAAATGTGTAGGATAAATTCTCCTTCCAAAGCATGCATGCCACTAAATGGTTTTCAGTGGAAGTCATGCAGATGTGATCAGGAACAACATACAGACCATGATTTGGATCTGAACTACCAGTCCTATAGGTACAAGCTGTCACAAGCTGAGCGTGTTCTGCCCTCACTGACTTAGTGCCAGAGATAAAGAAGAAAGTTTTTACAGTCCTCCTGACATAAGCTGCATTTCAAGAGACACTTACTATAACAGATTTACCTGACTTTTCAAGCATGGAAGTGCACTCACACCAAATACTGCAGAACTATGGTGAATCTTCATCAGCATCGACAGAAACTTCCATTCCTAATTTCTGCTTCCTCAGTATTTAGAACCTACAGGTAGTACAATACACGGCTGATAGCAGACTCGTGACAGCTGAACACATCCCCAGAGTTTCGCCTCCATTTTTCAATAAAATATAACAGGAAGAGGGAAAAGATGCCTACCACAAAAGGGAATTAGATTTTAATTTCCACATTTAAGCACTTTTCTCTAGGCACATCTGAACAGTCCTGGAGGAAGTCCACACAGACATGGTGAACTACTTTTGAGAGTCTCTCTGATGAGAGATGTTCCTCACTCGCGCAGACCAGCACTGCACGTGGTGAAGGACTGCACAGAAGTGGGGTTGTGCTATGGAATTAGTTCAAGTGTGGGCAGGGGGAGTGCCCAAGATTTTTATCTCTCTCTTTTTAGTGTACTGTTGCAGATGGTCCTGGAGACCTGGTTACTGTCCTTTGCCTTCTGACAATCAGATGAATTTTCAGCTTTATGTCCATATTTGGAAACACCAAACAGGTGTTTTGGTTGGTTTTTAAAAATCCATTTATTTCTTTGCTGCTGCAAAAATATGGCCCACAACATGTTCCCACCTCAAAGTCACAAATGTTCTTCATCGTGCCACTTCAAAGCTCTTGGCCAAGGTATGTGTTTTTCAAGGACTGGCACCTGTTAACAAAGAACTGCTAGATAATGCATGGAACAGGAAATGTCTGTTTCTTCCTTGAGCAGAAACACTGTTAAAGCTGGAAAGGGAGAGAATAGTGAAGGCAAGAGTTAAAAAATGAGTTCAACTGCCTGCTGCAATCTACATCACTCATTTGGTGGCTTCATTTGAGCTCAAATATATATTAGCTTCCTTGTGTAATCCATCTAACATGTTTTCAAGACGTGAGTTAACACCTAAGTGTCCCCTGGTTTGATTCTTAGGAAGTTACAATACCTGTAAACAGCCTCTTTCTAACACTGCAACCCTGCTGTCAGTGGTCTAATTTAAAGGCATTGGCTTCAGCACTTTGCCGGAACACGAACTTTTGGGTGATCAATCAAAGTATTTGTGTGTGCATAAAGGTGCATGATACTGGGATAGCCAGCATCTTGCCCACCACTCCAGAGTGAGTGCAGAGGTGATATCCAGACCCTGTGTTACGCTGCTGCTGCTCTCCAACCACTATCTATAAAGCCTGTTTCAAACCACTGCAAGTACAGTACATTGCAAAGGGTCAGTGAAATTCTCCTTACTGCTCCAAATTGTGCATATTTAACATGATGAGTGCAGCACCTATGCAATTCACTCCTAAAAGCCAAGTTTTTGTTCCTGAGTCACATGCCCACAGTCACTGACAGGACCATGTGTTACATCCTGGTATAGACTATTTTATAGTACTGAAGTGTGCGTTGTCTTTCAAATTGAGTATATGAAAAATAATTGTAAAATGTCACTTAGCTCCAAAGATAATCAAGAAGTGGGCTAGAGGTCAACATTTTGGCCATGAAAAGGAAAAGCAAACCAACCAAGCTAAATAATGTAGCTCTCATCTTGCCAAGTTCTTCTATATGCCAAACTAAACACAGACTAAACACAAATGTCAAAGAAAATAGTAAAGAAAGAGAAGAGCCTGAGGATTCCATGAACCAGATGGTTTAGTCATGGAAATGGATGTAACTGTTGGTAACAGCTTTCTGTGCCTGTACCAACTTCTCATCCAATCGTTTTTTTCAGAAACTGGTAGATTCATTAACAGATACCAAAATGAAGAATACTTCAAGTTTCAGGAAAAAAGGTTTGTGTTTTGGGTTTGTTTTTCTTTCCCCTTTTAGTAGGGCAATTAAAAAAAAAAAAAAAAAATGGCAAAAGAGCTCAAGCACATGGGGATGCAGAAGCTTCCAGACTTTTTTCCCCTGAATTCCCAAGTGGAAAAACAAGTTTTGGCACATACATTCCAGAGTCCTTTTGTAGAACATGAAAAACACAGCTTTTCTTGCAGCTGCACAAAGTAAAGTGGGTCTCCCTTCTTAAGACCATCCTTGGAACTGGTGCCTTATTTGTTACTTTTCCTCCTATATGAAGGTACAGACTGTGCCATACCATTTTAGTGAGCAGTAAATCACATCTCCAGCCTATTTGAGAACGTAATTTTCAAACGAAGCTTTCTGACTTCTTATATTTCACTGTCCTGCCCCGTGAATTTGTAGATTTTAAAGAAGGATATTTGCATCAGAAAGCCTCTTCTATTTACCAGTACATATTTGTCCAGTATATGTTCTTCTTAAGATTTGGGACTGAAAAGAAAAAGTATATTCTTCCAAACAGAAAAAGATGGAATATGCCTTCTTAAATAGCTGGAAGCAGCAGCCAGACAATGAACTTACTCTATAGAGACACACATTTTCTTGAAATGAAGTCACAGTAACGTGCTAACATTATAAGCACTGGTGCCTGACCTCAATGCAGAATTAAGCTGGAGAAGGATGTGGGTTATGAAAGAGAGTTTTAATGGGAACACTTAGGAACAGTCAGTCTTCAACATTGTCAAAAAGACCAAGTGAACATTGCCTGATACACTCTTCATTCTGCAAAACACAACTTTTTGCAGTAGTATTGGCAGCATTCATGTTTACAAACTTGGCAGAAAATAAATGTTTCTTGACTTTTATCCTAGAAGTGATTATCAAACAAAGAGCTTAAAAAGTCCAAAGCATAATAACCTGTTGGTACTGCTGTTCACAACCATGCTGGTGTTCTGACTCCATTCAAACCTCAACCAGTGCCCATGAGGGCTTTAAGTATTGGCCAGGGAACTGGAAATTAATCCACGCTGCTTCACTGCAGTAAATTCCTCAAAACAACTTTGTACAGCCTTTTGATGATCATGGGTAAACAGAAAAAGAACTGAGCTTCCTGCTAAAGAGGGGAAACATACCACCTATTTTTTTTTTCCACACCAGTGAGTAGCCAGTTGTTTCCTCGTTTTGGCCTTGACAATGAATATTATGTACACACCTTGTGAACAAGTTATGTAGGGTTCTTCCATGGAGCTCTCCTACCTGTTTCCATTTCAGTCTGAGTTAGTCCTGTCAGTTATTGGACTGGGCACTGGAACCTGTAATAGATTTGGTAGCTAAAGATCACTGTGCCAGTGCCACACACCTGTTATTTTCCCAATGCTACTTCTACCCTAGTAAGGGAGGCAAGTGCAGCCCTACCCTGATCAACTGCCCAATGATCTCTTTGGTGGACTACTGCTCCTTAGACCTTTTACGCCCACCATCTGCTCATGTTTGAAATACCCACAAGGCAGCACCAAATAGTTTTGGTTTTCCTTTTTCTAGGGCAAGGCTCCCAAGCCTTTTTCCACAAACACTGAGCTTATCCTCTCTCTCTATGCCAGTTTGTTAGTTTTAGTTCAGTCTGATCTGAAAATAAATACGCTCCAACAAATCATGACTTAAGTAAAAGTTTTGCATGTATTATGTCAGTTACAGTAATGCAATGGCCAAATATTAGTAAATTCGTAACTAGTATTAAATTAAAACTCTGGAAAAAACAGCAACAAACAGTTCCATGGCACTTACCACTCTTACCATGGGGATAATGCTAACCCTTTGTCCAAAGGGACAGTGGAAACAAGTATAAATATAGAAACTGTCTCAAAACTGCAAATCTAAGCCTATGTTAATGCTCTAAACTGTCACTGACTTTCACTAAAATTATTCAGATCCAAACATAAGCAATGATTTAGGACATCAATTTATAACATAATGCTGGTGACCCTGTACCAGTCAGGCTGGACTGGTTTTTGTCCACAAAGCAAACTACAGAGTGGCAATATTTTATCGCTGGTCTTGCAAGAGCACATAGTACGCAAATATATTTTTTTAAAGATATACATACACATTTCCCCAGATTCAACTGTGGCTGAGTATTCCTCTCCTAGTTTTCAATAATTTTTAAACAAAATAAATACCAAGCCCTTTCTGTTTGGATGCTTTGCTTTGTTTTTCCAGCCTGAATGAGTCTACAGATATTTTCTTAGTTATACAAGGCCAATGTTTCACTTTGCAAACATTGAAGATGAAGGAACACTTGAAGCTTCAGCACCAGAAGGAAAACAAGGAAGAGTGCAGAGGGTAGCTCCATTCGGAAGCACAGAGCTATAACAATTATTGTTCCAGTTTGTTACAAGTAGCTCATAAAGATTTTTACTCTAAGTAGTCCCATTGATCCCGACAACCAAAGTGATTCTTATGTGGGATCACACCTTCAACACCCTTGAGCTGATACAGTTTGTAATCTTGCTGAAGAGCAACACAAAACAGTTCCCCATAAGCACTGGGGAGATCAGAATACTTGCAATCTCTGCAAAATGTCATCTCGGTTTATTCAAAGCTTCGCCTACTTCCTTAGAAAAAGGAGTCTATCATACTTGGAGTTTGTTTCTGTGATTTTTTTGTTGCTGGAGTGTTGAGTTCTTGACCTAAGGTTTTATTTATTTGTTAGGCTGAATGAGAGCAGGGAGAGAAAAGGAGCACCGTAATAGAAGCACATTAATTAATATTACTTGTGATGACACTGATGGTTTTTCCTGTTTGTCCCCCATTTCTCCTTACAGTCCTTATTTCACTGCCTTTTTCTTTTTTTTCCAGAGTGTTGTCAACAGAGCTGTGAAAGTTCATTCTTTTGAGAGAACGACATTGCTGATCTCCTCTAAGTCTTTGCTTCCATAGGAAGCAGATACCTGGCAGATTTGCAAGGGAATGCTAAATCAGCTATGGAAGTTCTGCACTGTTGTCTGTTTCTGAGAAAGTCGTAGAAGTTCTTCTCTAATTGCTTTAATAAGAGAGGCTGAAGAGTGACCTGGCTGGAGGTCCTCAGTGGAACTGGTGGTGTAGCAAAGGCCCTGGCCCTGAAGGCTGTTGTGTGGAAGCTGAGCAGGGGGTGCCGAAGGCTGCCTGGCTGAAGTCCTCGGCATCTGGAATACTGGTGAGGAGGAATATTCTTGGTGTCCATGCATATGCATCTGGAAAAAGGTAGAAAGTGTTATTGTATTTTCTGAACAAACATGATAATCCCAGAAAAGACAAGAAAGCAAAAAGGCAAAGGACAGAGGGAAAGCAGCATGGAGATGCTTCTATCTGCTGCCACTGTTCTGTTGTATGAGTGTTTCCTCTTACGGAGCACACAACAACAAGTATACATAAAACTGCTGGACTGCCTCAAGCTCAGAGATGTTCAAAATCTCTTTCAGCACCTAGCAGAAAATCTGATCTTTCTCATCTATGACATGTTTAGAAACTGAAGTGGAAGGAGGAGGGAAGAAAAACCACAGATCTAGAAGTCAACAGAATTGGCTTCTCTTTCCTTGCCTTTCCATCAACTTCCTAAAAGACAACAAGCAAATTGCTCTCTTCCCAGCTGTCATTTCTCCATACTATCTATAATTAGAGATACTACAACTTTCACCTTCCGTGTCTCTGCCTGGCTTGCCTGTTCAGACTGTACACTTGTGAGAACCCCGTGACTGACCAGTGCTCAGGAAAACATGGTCAACAGAAGAAGCAGCAGGAGAAAATTATTAAAATTTGAAAGATTAGATTCTTTTTATACTCAACAGCTGTTTTACATATCTGAGAAACACTAGCCCAGTTTAGGGACAATCATTGTTCCAAGGTAGGAAGGGGTTAATTCTGCATTTGTTCAGTAACATATTTTCTAACAAAACAAGAGAGAAACAAAACAGAAGCTTGAGTTTATGGGCTTGTCTATCTGGGGGAAAAAAAAAAAAAAAATCTGCTTACACCAAAACAAAGCATGAATTTACAGTACACAAGGAGACTGCACTGACTTCCAGTATGGCCACAAACGAGGTATATTTTGAAAATCTAAATTCCAGCTGACATCCCTGAAGCAAGTGCTTCCTCTTGCCTCATACCGCTGAAGAGACAGCCAGAAGAAAACACTGGACACAAAGGACTTGAACACACCCTGCTCAATGCACAACTGGGAGCAAAGCAGCACAATCCCCTCTCGAAGGGTCTGCACTAGGGATGAGCTGCGGCGAGCCGCAAGTTACCACAATTTAGTGAGCACTAAACTTTCTCTGTGCATAAGCCTTAAGTAGTAGCAGAGAGAGCAATCTGATGGGGGACAAAAGGACAGCAAGGTCAGCCAGAAGAGGATTTGAGGGTGAGGCGGAGGGGAATGAAGGGATTACAAAGCAGAGCCTGGGAAGGATATGGAGGACCTCAAGTGACTGTGGCAGCGTATGCAGGGAACACAAAAATGCATGAGAGTATGTTCCTTAACATCTCTCATAAGATAAATGAAGAGACTCTAAGCCATTTTTAAAGCAGAACTAATAATAGAATCCAACTCTTTTGCGCAGCTCATGTACAGCACTCATCATTCACACAGTTAATTTGGGGAGAGAGATTAAGAGGAAAAGAGGCTTTAACAGAAGAATGATAGGTAAAGTTCTTCCAAGTAACATCCTGTCTTACTTATAAAAGGGAGGCAGTTTTAGTATCAGAAAGGAATGAATGGGTCCCTTGATTGTTCAGAATTCTTCACTTGGTAGTGAAACCTGAAACTTAATTAATATGTGCAGCCTAGAGTTAGCAAACCTGACAAGTACTCTGGCTTTACTGAAAAGATGTGACATAAAAAAGAAATATTGAAAGCAAACATTTCTCAACACGGGTCTTAGCAGTCTGAATAATGTTCAGGTTATTTTCACATCAAAATATGTTATGTGATTCAGCTCTTGTCTCATACAGCACTGAATCAGCACCATGAGAATGGCTTTGTAAGGGAAGTTAGAAAGAACACTGATGATGCAGTGGCTGTCTTTTAACATTAAGGCTATCGAAGTTTTCTTAAATATCTCAGAAGTATTTCTGTGATCTCCTACATAACATCAGAATTAAACAGTCTAAGAACTTTCAAAACCAGACTGGTACAGAAACCTAACCTATACTACAACAGCAAAATAAGAAGAGTGAAAAAGTTGGAAGAATTTTTTGCCTTTTTTTCTTTTAATTTTTTTCACTAACAGAAATATATACTATTATATATTTAACAATACATCGTTTATGTAGTATCTAGAAAGTATGTATTTTTATATATAAACTTTTGTATAATTAACAGCAGTACAAAATGGACAAAAGTATCTTTTTATTGGATCTTCCTTCTTACGGAATGAAGATTTATGAGATCACATTGTGAATTTGTTAATCTCTATTTAATAACTGTTGAACCTGTGGCCAACTTCAACTGAACGTATAAAATATATACATACATATACATATGTATGAACAGATATATAATAAATATTTAAGCCTAACAAGAAAAGGTAGCTAGTTAGACATAATCTGACTTGTGCTATCATCAAATCTGCTTCTGAGTGGCAGAAAGGCCAGGTTAGACTGTGCTCAGCTGGACCTGCCAATCAGCATGTATGTCAGAGGGGACAGCTAGGTGACATGAGAGACAACTTGAGTACGGTGAGATGATTTAGAGACACTATGGTGAACAGCCAGAGTATAAAAATAGAGTAAAAGGATAAGGTTGGTTTGGGGGAAAGCACTAGAAACCTGGAGAAGAACTGAGAGAACCATGCATAGCTATAGGGGATTGTAGATGCATAGGAGGTGATGCCAGGTGGTGGCAGGGAGGTAGAGATATGCAAGACACCATAGACTTCTGTAAGAAATCAAGCTTCATTTGTTCTGCTGCTCAAATGACGACTTGGTCAGTACTGTATTGCACATTAGCTAAGGAAATGCTGTAATTATCCTGGCTACCTAGGCCTTCCAGAGGGAGAATTAAGGTGAATTGATGGTAACCTGCAAACTGGCTTTGGGTCAGGAGATACAAGTGAGAGGTCATATTCCGGTGGAAAATCAGGTGTTGACTGCAGGAATAAGAGATGAGAATATGAGGCAAAGGGCCACTGCAGCAACAGAAATGCAGATCCCTCTTGAGTTGGTGCCTGAGAAGAACGCTCTACATCTAATTTTCCTAAATGCAGAGTTTAATTGTAGAAACTTGCTCAGAATGAGGGAACAGTAAGACTGTTTGCAAAGGATCAGTTGAATACTGCACTGTAAGGAACAGGACTGTCATTAAGTAAAACCTCCTATCCAAAAGGAGGAAATACAAATTTAGAGCTCTGTTCTAGTGAAGGAATCCAAACTACAGAAAACTACAAGACTAGGGGTCAACCAAATTTTTTTTTTTTTTGCAAAGGGAAATAATCTTTTGAAAAAAAAGGAAAGGATTCGTCATAGGAAAAGGAAAGTGCAGGCACTAGGTGAGCCCTCCTACAACTAAATGAGACCATACTCAGGTAGTTTTAGTCCATTATTTCCTCCTTTTCCTTTTTTTAGAAAAAAACAAACTGAAAAAAAAAAAATCACATTGCTCTAACATATGAACTGCAGTAGCGAGCAAAAAGTTCTGTCAAAGCCAAGGAAGTGTTTAAAATGATTAAAAGAAAGTCAACCTGGATTGAGGTGACATGTACTTATCTGAAATGGTGACTGCAGGTGCAAACTGCAGCCAAACCATATTGTATTGAGCCATGGATTTTTCAAAGTTGTGCAGGTAACTGATGTCAAAACCAACTCTTTGCACAGCAACTCAGATATTGGGTCCATAACTGAATTTTCAGTAGTATGTTGGCAATTCAAGCAATAAAATATTAAGAAAATAATGGCTGAACATGCACTTGGGGGAAAGAAGGGAATGGCCCACAGATCTGGAAAACAAAAGCCATTTTCAGAAAAGAAAGGCAAATTAGAAGGAGGGGCAATAGATGGTAACCTAGAGATGCCTCAGAAAATGGAACAGGAGAGGCACTAAGATCTCTCATGCAAGTGATCTTCTAGATGTAAACTGAAATTATTATGTTCTTGCACTCAAAAACCACAGTTTCAACCACAGATAGCAAGATAAATTAGGCAAACAGATCTTTCAGCTTTGATAGTTAACGTTTTTGAATAGTATCAGTAGAGTTTCTTGCTAGTGTGCCCAGTTCTCCAAAGCTTTGTGGTGCTCCTCTCAAGTTCATTTGGAGTAGTAGCAGCTCAATTTCACCAAAATCTAAAGATAAGGCCCATCCTGTTGCATTTCCTTTCTGCAAAGCCATTCTGAGATCATGCAATACTGCAAAGCAACTTTGAGTAGTGTGAACACATGTTGCTCTAAGTATGCAAAAGAAGGAGATCTTTCCTTCCTCCCTCAAAGGAAGAAACCAGAAAAATGATAGTTTAAGCAAAGGAGCAAAAGAAAGAGCATAAAGTTGTCGCTCTCAAGATTACTACAATAAAGCTTTCACAGGTCAGTCTGCTTCAGGATGCAAGTACATCAAACATGGACTTGTAGCAGGCAAATGTATCTTTCCTGGAAAGGCCACATGCTGTCTTCAACCTCTCACATCTGGTTGAATCGAAAATGTCAACCTCTAGAAGCATCACTGCCAAGAATATGGAATCACGATGGCTGCCTCAGCAACACTGGTAAACGAATATATATTAGTTTACCACACCCTGCTGACTGAGGCTAGCAAAGTATGTTTAGAAACACCTCTAGTATTATGTGCAAGCATGTACCTTGTTCTGTTGTCCTGACTCCTGCTGTTGCGCACTGATACAGAAGACAAAAGAACTGCACCAATACAAAGTGGGACAGTAATCTGGAATGATTTAATTCAATGTTTTCTACTTACAATGATCTCAAAATACAGAGGCATATTGCAAAGAAGAAAATGGAAAGCAGTATCCACCTCTGCTGGAGCTCAGAAGCAGAACTGGGTGAACTGCAGTTAATGGGTGAAGGCCTCAAGTGAGAAAAAAAAAAAAGTTAAGGTAAAGGGAGAGAAAGCAGTTAAAGAGAAGCAAAGGTGAAAGAATAGCAAGCAAAAGTTAGAAGAGCCAATGAGGGTTCAAAGAGCAAAGCAAAGAATGTCAGGGAAGCAACTGAAAGGATTCCAGGGCGAAAAAGTTCCAAGCAATAATGCAGGAAAAAAAATACCCGAACATATCACTACTTCAGAAACTATGCAAATGTGTAACACAGTACTCACTGCATCTCGCCTAGCATATTCATCCTCTCCACGGTACTGGGGCCACCCTGGCCCCCCCGGCTGGCCATGCCCTGCTCTGCCTGAGGGGATCTCCACTTGTTGACCTCCGATCCTGCTAGCAATTCCCACCTGAGTGAGGTGCTGTATCTGAGAACCTTAAAAGCAAATATCGTTTTTTCATCTTTATACACAGTCAAGTTTGTAGGGCAGACAAATGACAACATAAAACTTTGTTGGAAGCAGGAGACAAGAAGAAAGTGGAGCTCCATTTCTGTGCAATTAATAAAATCAGCAGAAAGAAGGCTGTAAGTGTAGAATAAAGAAGGAAAAGTTATGTGCATTTTGTGCAGTTCATTTGAGTGCGATGCTTTTCATTGCCACTGCACTGAAAGAAGAGGTTGAGATACATGCATCTCAGACACGGACTACACTTCATTCCAAAAACAGGCCATCCCTTTCCAAACAGTGTTTACTGAAAGCCCTGGCAAAACTTTCATGTAAATTACTTATCAGCAAAGAGAAGACATTTGCTCCTGAATCACACATTATTTGTATCACACTGGCAAGACCCTAACTCTCCAGACTGCTTTCTATTCAATCTCTCAGAAGAATAAAATACATGACTACGTAAGAGTATGGTTCTTTCGGCTTTGCTCTGTGGTTAAATATTAAACGATGCTGTTGTTGACTCATGAGAAGGTCAGAACAGACTGTATCTCCTTTCAGTCTGAAAGCTAACCTCCTTCTTTCCCTTCCCTGCCCTCCCACTGCTTTCAAACACGTGCAAGGATAGCCACCGCCATTAATTGCAAGAGACATGTAACAACATGCCAGCTTTCCTTTCTCCTGAGTTTCCTCTCATAGGGAAACACAATTTATTTTATTATTCATTAGAAGTGAAACACATTTAAAAAACCCACAGATACATAACAGAAAACTCTGTGTGTGCATGTATGTACAAAAAGGGTGGAAAAGACGAGAACAACAGTGTGATTTACGTGATGGACAGTTAGGTCACTCATATTTTCACCTCAAAAAACCCCAATATTTGAGAAGTTTGACATTTGCATGTAATTATGCTGAAGGACAGGAAGTAGTCATCTGAATTGTCTCCAAACTTTAAAGCAGAATATACATGGACATTTAGAGAATAGTGTGAATCAGACAATAAAATAATCATCATTAAACTGTAACAGTCACTACATCCCTGTCATTCTCCTTCATTTAACATTTACAGGCAAAGGATAGCAGCTATCAAAACTGGGACTCTGACAGGAGTATATGATCATATTTCCAGTCTTTTTCAACTCCCCAGGAAGAAACATTTATCTGGGAGAAAATTAACAGTGGCATTTGCATAAGAATATAATCTTTTTTTCTTAAAGTCAGTGTATGCTTCTTAATTGTCATGTGATGTTAGAACCTTATTCATGATAGCACTGATGAGTGCTATGGAAATTATCTCACAACCAAATCAGGGAAGGTGATTTCATATGGGACAGTAGCAATAGAGAATATCAACAGAAGGTAAAAAAATCTTCCTTTTCTGCATACATTTCTAGGAAGAGAAATGAGAAATACAGATGCAAAAAAGTAATTAAAAAATCTGCTGGCTGATTTGGGATGCATCAGTTTGCTCATTTAGCCCAAAAGAAATACAATGAAGTAATCTTCCATTCTTAGAGAATGAGTTTTTTTGAAAATGTGCTGTGTGATAACCAATGCTTGTAAGATCCTAAAAAGTTGGCAAAGCACTGGCTTTTTTTTCTGCAAAAACATAAGAAGTTGCATCTATAGATGTAAAGTGAAGCTCGCTTTGCGATTACTTTTTTTTGGCAGTGAAGACAAGGATGATATTTCAAGTGTAGCAGCTGAAGGAGAATGACATCTCAATGGCGACCTCAAGCATAAGAGTAGATAAGGGAAAAGACCAGTTATTTTAGTGCACATTCAACTTAGGTGAAGTATACCTGCAGTGCTTCCAACTGGCCGTGGCCGTGCCACTGATGGCATTTCCTCTGAGTATATCCCTCTGGAGGAATATGGAACCTCAGGTGGCTGCTGGTCTGGATGCATTAACTCTGTAGGTTGAAGAAAACCTGGCCCAAAGTTCTGCATGTGAAAAGTAAGGACTCGCCATTACAATAAAGTAAATTACCTAATTAAAAAATGTAATGCAGATGTACTTCATACAACAACTCTTAATGATGCCTTTTAATGTACATTTTAGTCTTAAGTGTTAGAGAAAATAATTCCATCATCTTCATGACCTGCACTACACAGGAATAGGAGTTAGAAACTCTAACAAAATTACAGAGTTTTTCACATGTTGCAGTCTCCTCAACGCAGAGAAAAAAACCCCACCGATCTTGTTTTACCCTTGGGGAAAAAAGCATTTTCAATGAAATACATAAAAAAAGAAAAAAAAAAAACAAACCAAAAAACTTCAGTAGTGATGTAGCTGCTTACCTCAGCAACAAACCTGACTTACTCAAGAGTTTCTGGGCACACAGTTTTGGGTCTAAATCAAACCACAGAAACTGCATTACATGTGTATTTCATGAACAATTATTATTTCATCAAGAGTTCTGATAATTTTTCAGGGAAATTTCAAGACTGCCCTTCAAGATTCATCAAACTACTCAAAGCTCTTATAAGTACATATGAGGAGATGCAATGTATACTAAAATTAATGTTTCCTACAATTCAGGCTGGCACTGGTTGTCGTTATATATTTTACTGAAAAGGGTGAAAACAGAAACTGTCATCAATATAACTTCATTAATTGTGCCAAGCTAATTGGACTTGTAAAAGAAACCCTGTAATTCATTTATAAAACAAGAGTACAGAAGGAGATGGGAATGTAGCTTTCCTATGCTTCCTATTAATGTATCTTAACCCTGGCACGAAGACATTATATTTTAAAAGACTGATGGCAGCTGAGTTTTCAAGGATTATTGATTCCTCTCAATATGGCAGAGGTATGGATGCCCAAAATTCAGGTGTTTAGGTTCCTTATGTTCTTTCTCAGTCTCCAGGTATGATGAAAGAAGTGAGACACACTCCTCAAGAGCCATTCAAAGCAAAAGATGAGGTTCACTAAACCATTTTCTGCAGGAGCCTCTCACTGGTGAGTATAAAGCAAGCAAAGTGAGACAAACATCCTAAATCTGGCACACAAGATTACGGACACGGATTAAGGACTCGGGACAAGTTTTATATGCTTTTTACCACAACAGCATCTAAGCCCTTCTAGGCTATGGACTACAACGTAGCCCATTCCTTAAGACCTCAGTTTTACACCCCTTTGTTTCACAGGAAAATCCTGTGACTGCATCTAATTCAAACTGTTCTTGATTTGTGCTTTATTTGGAAAACTAATCACCTTTGTATGACAGCCAGGTAGCAAAGAAAGCTGACATAATAGCAAATAGCCTAATAAAGCCAAACAAGAGCCTAATAAGCGCAAATAAGTAACTGTAAATTGAAGTGCTACCTACTTGGCTTACAGTATTAAATGGAGGAGGTATAAGGGGTTTAAATTGCAGCAATCCCACTGTGGAAGTACCAGAATTTCCCCGGCTTTCTTGCACACAATCCCATCTGTTCACTCTGCAGATCCAGAGGAAACCATTTCCAACCAGACTTAGAAGCTAGTTAAAATAAATGCTTGAACAGGTAGGTAATGTTTAACAATATCACTTCTGTTACGTTAATCACTGTAACCAGTAAAGGATGGGACCATCTGCCCCCTTATGCCCGTAGTGCTGACCTGGAATCTTGTAGCTAATAAATTACTGCAGTTTTTTGATGTCTAAATAAAGTATTTTCTCAATATTACTGCAAAAATTTTATTTTTGTGCCAATTTTTCAGAGGACAGAAAGTATATCCTTTATTGCTGATGGGTTTGTGCTTGAAAGGTGCACATTTAATAACTCACCACCCTCTCATCTCAATCTTGTTTGAAACAGATAGATATCGCTACTTTTAAAAGACAGACATCAACAGAAGAGTATAAAACCAGGATACAGCTCTGAAACTATGTCATACAGGCTTTCTAGTCCTCCTTCCCATTTCCAGAATGAGACCCAGCCTTCAGTTTACCTTTGCACGTTCAAAAAAAAATTATTAGTCTCCAGTTATTTAATTAAGTGGGGAGATACTGTCCCAAAAATCAATTTTACACCACTAATCCACTCTGGCTAAGTATCTTTACCTCTGCTACACGACGCAATATTCTTTTTCTGGTAAAAGCTGTTCATTGTGCCTTTATGTTTGCCTAGATGTTATGTGACCTAGGTCTTTTACATTTATTTATTTTTTAGCCAAGTTGGTTCCAGTCCATTAAAGATGCTGAGTGCATTTGTACAGAGAAGGGAACAGTCCGGTCACCCAATTATTATTTCATGCATCGGCTATTTAAGCCAATGGACCGTGACATTGATACATGCCACTTAATCATACCGACCTCAGGGTGTTTCCCTTCCTCTAATTGGTGCACTGCTTCTATCAGTTTGTTTATAATTATCATCTGAATTTAAGAAGAACCCCGATTCCACAACCATGACAACTCTTCCCTTGTTTTCTATTGGCCAAGCTTTACAGAACCTTGTGTTTTAATAAAAATTTAACTTTAAAGGAATTCTTCCTGTTAAGGTCAATGACCTTGCAGATTGTTAACCTCATTTGCTGGCACTTGCAGAGCCAGCATTTGAACTATTAATAATGATGCCATTAATTTGCAATTTACAGCAATTCAGAGTGCCTATGCCAAAGGCTGATAAACTTTTGATGAAAAAAGTATGAAACAAAAGACACTATCTTGCTTAGTTGTGTTAACATGCGTTACAGCACTTTCATGATTAATTTATCACATTTTCCCCGAATGCGTAAGAACCAAAGAGAAGGCCAAAGAGAAAATCCTAAATAACAAATAGGCAGTTATGCTTTGTGTTGGCAGTCTCAAAGCTCACAATCTTCAAGGTAACCTAAATTACAAAAAATACACAGCATGTTATACTGTGTGCCATTTCAAGTTCCACTCACTGAAACTGTCACCTTCAGCCAAGAACTAAGGAAGAAAACGTGCTTAGAGAATCCTCCTTTTCTAGCTGGTCCTTTCAAAATTACGTTGCAGATACAGGAAAGTTCTTCATACCCATTTTACCATCGAGTTTTGAAGGCAGCGAAGACTTTAGGTGAAATCTAATTAACAACATGAGTCTAAAAGGGCAATGAGAAGACAGCATGAAGCCACTTTTTCAGCACCTTGGCTGCACCAGCTTGGAGAGGGTGAGGCAAGTCTGACCACAGTGTGTACCACAACTCAAAGAGTCCAGCTTCACATGTAATTAAGACACATAAACCAAATGTGGAATTAACAGTCGTGTGAACAACTGTTTTATTCTCTTTACAGGATTCTCCCACAGCAAGGCCAGGAGAAGATGGAAAGTTTGTTCTTTCCTCCTGATTTTATAATAATAGGCCTGTAGGGCAGGCCTTCTCAGTGAGGGTCACTATGCTCTGTAATTTGTTCTCTGCTTGGTTAAAAATAGAATGAATCTGTTAGTCATCTGAAAGCTTTTGGAAGTGAGTGTTGCCCTGAGGCTACAGAAACAAGATGAAAGCGAGGGTGCTGGGAGAATTACATGCATCTGAGTAACTGTTTCAGTTCAGAAACTCAGTGGTTTACGCAATATTTGGAAGGATATCTCTACAGCCAAGAGGCTAAAAACATGTTTCTTTTAAATGGCAGCTTGAACTCCATACAGCATGCATATGTCTTTTATGTTACATAAATAAATTACACAGGATGGGTCTGGGCTCCCACTACTTCTCCTTTATACAGTACTTTGCATAATAATATAATAATACCAGTAAGAACTCTGAAGGAATTGCAAGGAAAATTAAAAAATGACAATTCTAGCAGTGAAAAGCTACCTTGGTAGGAGACCTGGTGCTGTTGGCGGAGTCATTCCAAATTCCACGTATCTCTGTCAGAAGAACAAACAAACCCCAAATTAAAACAAAACTGCATACCCTGGGATGTCCACTATTAGCCTTTTAAGTGATGAATGGCAGGGATCGCTAGGCCTGTATGTGTGACTTGATTGCAGCTGTAAGAGCTTAGCTTTACAAACCCAGAAGCACAAGACTATCTGGGAATCGCTGCTACCACGGGCTAGCAGTCTCTTCTCTCTGATCAGAGTCTTAACTTAAAAACGTTTCAGAAATACTTCCTCCCACTTGCAGAAGATCAAGGGCTGCTCCTAAGTGTCTACTAAGCTGAAAACTTTCAGCAAAACAAGCTTTGCCTTTGGAAATCTCTTTATACCTCAACCAGCACCAGACCGCAGCAAGAGACCATGGGGCTCAGACTCAGCAGTTCAATGGCATCATGAAACTTGTACTGACTTGTTGGGGAACTTGAGATGACCTAAAAGATTATTCATGTGTCTCAACACTCCATGAAATGCAAAAAATCATACACAGAAATAGTGTTTCCCTATCCTCACCTCCTGAAAGCATTTGGATACCCTGCTGAAAAATATGACCTAGGCCCTATACATTCTTTATTATTGTCAAAATACATCCTAGCACACATATTTTTCAAAAAAAGTGAAGTTTTACTCTTGGACATAACAAGACCAATCTACGTAAGATCATAACTGATAAGAACAGAAAAATTATCCTAAAGGAGAACTTCTATCTTCTCTTGTGGTTGGGATGGGAAAAGAATCCAAACGGCTTAAAAAGCAAGTTCACCATCTTGTGATTGTCATTTCTGAATTCTTCTGGTTCCAGAAACTTTTCCACGTTTGTGATAAATCCTGACAGCAAGGGCACAGTAATAGTGACCATGGCTCAACTGGTGCTAACTTCCTGCCCAGAAAGGCCTTTTAAATTGCATCACTCACATTAAACGGGCTGTTTACTGCCTGAGTTGCACCATAAGGTGATCCCCACTGGGTGCATGGGGTTCCCCTCCCTGCTCGAGCAGGAGTGTTGTTTACCGGCTGTCCTGCAGAGACCCCAGGTGGTGTGATGGCGGTGGAATTGGCTGCTTGGCTGCTGGGAGCCACCAGTGCAAAAGCATCATCCAGCAGCGAATGCATGGTTTGCCGAGCCTCTTCAATGGATGGCTGTGGTGGGACATACTGGGAGACTGGGTGGGAAGGCAAGCCCGGGAACTTCCCCAGATCAGCAGAAGATGATGTCTGAGGTTCAGGAGGCAAATCTGGATCAGACTGGAGGAAATGGAAAAAAGATGAAGGGCAGTGACAGAGAAGATCTAACCAGCCAGCTTCCGTGCCCCTGTGAAACTTAAGTCTGAGCAACATTTTATTTTCAAAACCATGAGATAAATGGCACAAATGCTGGTGCTGGGCAAAACCTGCCCCTTACCCTCCCCACTTCTGCAGGCACATATGCATAACACCAGCTGTTCAAATACTTCATTTATTGTGATCTGAAAGACCGATCTCAGATAGGGCAGTGGAGCTTTGTGGAGGAGTCACTTGGCTATAACAGAAACCTTGTGGTTTGCAAGCACTCAACAAAGTCATGCAGAGAGCGCTTTCTTTCCATCCAGAAAAAGACAATCAGCTCTGTTGTCGTCTTTGACTTCTCTGCAGCTTGTGCAGTTCCAATAAATTAATTCAGCCTTTAGCTTACAACTGACCACCTCAGTAGTAATATTAAACTATTATTACTTCCTTGAAAAGCACACAAAGGGAGCTGTTAAGCAACTAAGGGGTTACCTGCATGGAACTTGAACTTGGGTGCATCACCTGAGTGGGATTCATAGAAGTACTTCATAGAAGCAATACCCGAGGTATGCATCGCGATTACTACCTGGGATTTTACCACGTGGGCTTATTGTTCATCAGTAACAGGAAATGAAAGCAGCTTTGCAACAGCAGACTCATTATCAAAGCTCATTCTTACCACTGCACGCAGACTGCAAAATCAGTCGTTAAGATGCAAAACCCTCTACTTCATTAGGAACTTAGCATTCTGACTACTGTCTCACTACAAATGCCAAAGGGGCTGAGCTTGCTGTGTGACATGTCTTAATTAAACAGCTTCAAATGATAATTCATTCTGCTGCAGCATGACATTAAAATCATCACACTCGTGTTTGAAGGCAAAGAGAAATTGCAGAAATTGACACTGTAGTCACTTGACTGCATATGCAGCTAATGGTGAAATTCTTGAAATTATTAAAACCATCTTTCAAGATGAAAACTGTCCAGGGGTTTCCAATATTAGCATTAGGCTTAGTAAAGTCTCCTTAGAAGTGGTTGAAGATGCCTAAATACAGCTTGTAACATGGTTATGACTGAACAGAAGCATTCTCCAGTGTCTTGCCTTTTTCAGAAAGGAAACAAAATTAATTTTCAAGACATTGAACTAGAATTATTTCAAGTTACTGTAGTACAAAGACATATTTCTCTGCCATTAATAATTAATTCCCACATTTTAAAGATGAGAAAATTTCTCATAAAAGGAACGGAGTCTTCTAGTCTGTGAGAGCTAAGGATAAAATTTTATGTAACATATGAATATATAACATCCAGCAAATTGGACCAGAGTGAAACTATGTTAAGGATATTGCAGAACATGCCAAGCACATTTTCATGTGCATAATACAGTGGCATTAATAAAAATGTTTTTGTTCTTGGCCGCTTTAATATCAAGGAATACTTGGCAGAATTTTACTGCTTAATACTGAAAGACTGCCAATTAAATCCTTGTTTCACTTAGATTTGCATGCTAACTGCATGTGACTGAAACTAGCCATACAGACTATAGTCAGAAGGCCAAAAAACTCCAGTGTCACAACTTTCATTACAATTATCAGAACACTTCTCTCATTCAAGAGACATACATACAATATACGCAGAATTATTGACTCCTGGAGGCCTTTTGTATGTCCCATCACTGTCAGTTGTGATTAATCTGTCCTTTTCTGCATCAATTGGACTACCATTTATCTGATGTCGCCGGCGCTGCTTGGGAGAACGTTTTGCACGAGAACTTAACAGGAAGACAAAAAAAAAAGCAGAGAGAAAAAAAAAAAAAAAAAGACAAAAAAGTAATCACTTTTCTTTTTGCAATTTTTTCTTCTCATCCCACTCAAGGTTGAACTCCTCTACCCATTCCCTCCAAGTCCTTCTCACCTCAGCCCTGTTTCTTTTCATGCCAGTCCCATTAGTCAGCCTGAAATATCTCTCCTCAAGCTTCTCCTAATAACACTCTCACTGGCAGCTCTCCAAATTGTCCCACCCCTCCCTCAAAATCTTTCCAGTGTCACCTCATGTCTACATTCATCTTTCAAAGTTGTCCATGGTCCAGCCCCCCACCAGTGCCTCTCCAGACCTCCCAGACCAATGTCTGACACCTCTGCAGTAGCAGAACACACTGCCAACAAGGCTTTGCACTGGGCATGTTGGGTTTAACCCTAGCAGGCAAACCAGCTGAGGAACCTGTGTAGTTTGAGAAAAGCTACTTCCTCCTATCAGTGAGGAGGTAGTCACAGGGCACCAGTGCTCCAGAAAAGAAGTGCCAGTACTCATAAGACCTAAACAGAGATCAGGAAAAGCCTTCTCTGAAAATACAAGGCCAGGAAGACAGATCCAGGAGGCTGACAAATGATTCATTACCCAGAGGGAATACATAAAAGGTTATCTTGCTGATTAGTTAATTTGCCTTTAATATTCAGAATCTTAATGCTTTTTAAGTTGTTGAAGGGTTTCCTTATTTTGCATCTTTTCCCCCTTTCTATTTCCCACGTATCTTTTTTTAGTGCTTACATTGCAATTTTGATACCTCTACAGCACACAATAATTATTCAAGAAAATACTACATTGTTTTAAGACAGTTTTCTTACATTTGGGTTTATTGATAAAGAATTGACTGTTGAACTTGTAAAAGAATAATCTGAAAAGAAAACATACTGGCATATACTGAAATAAGTAAAAATGTTTAGAACAATCCCAAACTTTTCACAGAGATAACTCAAATTCAAACACTCATCAAAATTATTTTAAGTTCTCAAAGTTTTGAAGTTCAGGTTTGATGTACTTTGGACACTGACTCTAGAAGAAAATTGTTCTTTCCCATCTTTGAAATTCCTACCTCTTCCTGGGCTCTATGAAGACAGTAGGCACACTGCTTCCAGGGTCCAAGATCTTGTCAATCTGCATCTGTGCCTTGCGATATATTCTGTGCTGTTCTTTGGAGTCAACCACCACCACATCATCCACCACTGGAAATTCATAGTGCCCTTTGCGCTTGGCGCGAAGACGAATCTTATTGCGGTGATGCTCAATCTCAGATTTATGCCTCAGGGCTGTTTGTATCTTAATGAAGGAGTATGGAAAAACAAATTAAAATCACCTGCATTTTTTAATTGGTAATTTTTGCAAACAGGACTTTTTGCTTCTCTTCTGTAAACCTCTCCCCCCTCATCTCCCTGCCTACCCCTAACTCCCTCCTCCTCCTCCCCCAAATCTCTGAAGGATTAAAATGTCACAGAATTTGTAAACACTATTCCTTTCTTGGATATTTTGTGGTATCCCCATTGTCTTCCCAGGCAGATGTACTATTATATACAACACAATTGCCAGCCCAGCAGGTACAATAAAAGGTGGCAGTTTGTTAACAAAAGGCAGGAGGAACACAAAAGACTCCTGCTGTCTTCCAGAAGTGACACTGCCCTGAAAAAATAAGACTAATCAGTACAGGCTATATCTACCTTTGCTCCTCAAACAGACATATGTTTGATCAATAGTGCTGAAGTCTGTCACCTATTCCCTCTAATGACCTTCATCACATAAGAAGCAAGAACTTAAGGAGCTAACTGAGTTCCTAACTCAGTGCCTCTGCTGAGCATGAGAGGCTGCCAAAAGCTGTGCAGAAACACAGCAGCAGTGCAAGGGCCCAGGCCCACAGACGAACACAGCACTATCAGCTCTATGACTTCTTGCAGGCTGAGTTTCCATGCCCCTCTACCACCTTTTTTTTTTCAAATTCCCTGGAGCACATCTCATCATCTGGGGCAAGTTATCACAACACCAAAGCCATCAACAACACACTTTCAAGTCCTGGTCCAAGACTCACTGAAATAATTCTTATCAATGGAAAACACTTGGGCACCAGATCCGGCACCAGACTGCTCTGCCTGTGCTGGACGAGTTCAGAAACACATCTGCAGCAGCGAATTAAAACCAAGTAAAAATTTATTTGTAGGTACTCACTCATGGAAAAAAAAGGCATAAAAGGGATACAAGCCTGACTTATTATTTACATACATAGTTAGAATTATATGTCATCTGCCCACATAATCATATCTCTGTTTTGTGGCCCCTCTTGCCTATGTATACTACATATTTACCTCTCTCCAGTAAGGTACTCAGAAACACAGTATCTTAATGCAGTTAAAGGTTGCAGTAATCTTCCACTCTGAGAAGATGCCATCTTACACCCCGTACAAAACCAGGATGCAGGTACCTGGTATTGTCAGGCAGTGCATGATGTGGTTTTACAGCTCATTACCTTCTCTCCTAATGCCCTAGGCATGCTCATCTTCTGCTTACAGTAACCCGAGCCTCACAGAAAGCAGGAAGTTTCTGTATGCTTACTGTCAGATAAACACATCAGAAGTTGGATGCAATGAATATGCTGCAAATTCACACCTCAGAATGTCTTGAGATAACTTGTTTGTATAACCCACATCCTGAGGTGCTGAAAAGTCAAAAGAATGGTGTAGAATTCTCACACATTAATTAATGCAACTCTGATAAGTTGTGTCCTGCTGACTGGCAAAAGGATGGTAAAACAAGGTATCCTGAGCATCATATTTGCTCCTCTCTGTGCTCAAGTTTTAGTTTAGGTACCCCTTAAAAACAGGTTAGATTGTCTCTCTGGACAGGAGCAGAATTATTTCTGTAACTTGTCAAAATTCAACTCCTCGGGAACCAATGAGGAACTCATGATAACAAGAAAATGGATACTTTTCAATTCCTTCTTGGCTGAGCATACACTCCTCCACAAGCATTCAAAGCACTTTAAAAATACCTCTTTATTAATTTTGTTGGTCTCTGCTACTCGATCAGAAAGCACTGAGTTCTGAATGGGAGGTGCTGCCATCGGTTGCATAGCAATCAGCTGGATCTTGCTTGGGACTCGTCTGCTGGCATCTGAGGAACGTGACATCCTATCCACATGTTCGAAGATAGAGGCTGAGGAGTGCTGCTCGTTTCCACTGCCGGTCTGAGGAGGCCCTAAATCACCAGAACGAACACAGAGTAGTCATGGTGTTAGGGATATCTCAGTCAAATGTTAAGCTCTACAGATGCTATACTACAAGACTACACCATGTTCTCCACCTGTGTTTAATTTGCCCTATAGGCCTTCCAGCTGATTCACATTTAGCATACAAGTTTACCCAGTGGTTTGCAAATTATAAACATTTTTCCTTTACATTTCCAGAAGGTGAGCTGTCATTCTTTATTTCCATAAATCAAGCTCTTGGCACTTGCAAACCCCCAAAATCTCAATCTACTTCACTCCATAAAAAGCTGTTCAAGTACATACTGCTAATGGTTCCTCTTATCAGTACTTAAGGAGATGCAAATTTCTCAAAGGGAAGTTCAAAGAGTCATAAATGTGTCTCACTGCAAAATGCAGTTCTTAAGTGATAGGAGTGATACACAAACTGTAACAAAAAACCCCCTTAGAATTCCACAGAACACACAAAGAATTTTATGGACATTTTTCTGATTGAAGCTTTTAAAGCACTGTTTTCTTCTCTGTGACAGGATAAACAGATCACATAGTAATAAACAAGCTGCACAAATATTGCCATGTTCTAGTTTGTTAAAAAGGTTAAATCAAGTCCAACCCAATTAGCAAAAGATATTATGGAAACCAATACACATGAAAGTTCGGCCCTGGTCCTGCCAACAGTTAATCACTTCAATAGAAATCACAGAATGATAGAATTACTGAGGCTGGAACAGAACTCCAAGATCATCAAGTCCAGCCTATGACCCAATATCACTAGACCATGTCACTGAATGCTACATCCAATCTTTCCCTAAATACCTCCAGGGATGGTGAGTCCGCCACCCCCTTGGGCAGTCCATTGCAGTCCAAATGCATCATCTCTCTCAAAAAACTTGAAATCTGTATGATCACCCCAGTGGTTTGCAGTTAAGCATATATCTGAGTATTTTTGCCAAAGCTGGGCCTACAACAGGAACTACTATGTTGGTTGGGCTTGCAAAAACTGCTGAAGACTTGCAAAATAATATTTTTGCCTTGTTTGCGTGGTAACACCACAAATTCTCAGACTGCTTTTCACTACGAAACGTAAGCAATAAGAGACTAAGATCTGTGACTCTTCTTATGGAAGAACACAACAGAATAAGAGGGACATAGTCACACATCTTTGCACAGACTTCTAATAACCATTTGTGGTTCTCAGAGTCAAATCAGAAGGAGAATCTGAGTTGATTCTGATACAGAATCAATTGTTTATCAACCAGATCCAACTCGACAGACAGGAAGGAAAAGAAAACAGCCACGCTCTGATCCATTTGCAACATGTCCTGATAATGAAGTACAGGGTTCAGAAGAGGAGTGAATGCTATCTTCTGTAGAAGTTTACAGTTGATGACTTGTTCCTTTGCTTCCCTCTTCTAGCACAAAAAGGGAGCAGGAGAGAGAAGGAATGGTATACTTTATTATATTCACTGCACATTACTCTTGGGCTGGAAAGCCATCTGGCCACAAGCTAAGCAAAATTCTTATTTTTCATATTTCTCAAACTTGATCAATGCATCATCAAATGCACACATTTATAAATGATATGCATCATTTATAAATGTGACTTTCCTGTATAAGTGTCCTTAAAAATAAGGTAAAGAGTTCCACTCAAGATCTGTGTCCCAAATGTTCTGCAAGACACAGAGCCTATATGAATTGTATCCATCTCTCTTTTGTAGCTATTTATATGACCTTTACCATGTCGTCTTCACAGCCCCATCTGCATGAATTTCTTTGAAGCATACAAGCATTGCCTCTCCCAGACAGGGGCACAAGATACATTAAGTGGTTAGTGTGAATCCCTGAGAGCAATTCTATGGTGCAATGGACATTTGAACTTCTACATCCATCTTCACTGTTTTCCCCATATATTAGTCATTTTTTTCCAACCTTTCCAGTCTAGCAGCAGTTCTCAAAGTTCACTGACCTCCAACATAAAATGTTAAGGTTATTTTCATATTACTTGGCTAGCAAGGTCCAGTATATTAAATTATGCTGGCCATTCACTCTGAATCTTTACAATTTCATCCATAACCTTTCCTTTTGCACACAAACAAGTGCTTGGCAGAGGCCTCTTAGCTGAAACAGTCTGTAAACTCATTTTGTAAAGCTGTCCAAAAGCCCCACTGTCAAATTTTGGTAAAGCTCTACAGTAACACTATATGTAACTCTCTTCTGCAGAAAAGACGCAGACACACACACACAATAATCCCAATAAGCTGTATCTGACCTTTAAATCCTCTCTGTGCCTATGTGCCTATAAATACAAACTGAGATGAAGTATAGCCAAGTAGATAAGAACACTGAGAACCGAAAAGTGCTGTGCACATACAACAAAAGGAGAAATGGTTTCTAACTCAATACATGAATGAGCTCCTTTAGAATTTTTGACAAGAGTGAATGTTTTCTCATTTCAAAGTTCTTATATTACTCTATTGTCCACAGTTAGAAAAATCTTTTTTACAAAGCTATCACATTGCACTATATGAATGCAATGTTGATCTCAGACTAGACAGCTGAGGCTGAAAAATAACGGAGAGGAATTAATACTCAAATACGGGATGGAACACATTTAAACAACTAGTCCACACAGGTCACATGTCAGGATCAATGCTCATCACTGTTCCCTGGGTTGAAACTACTAACTGACCTGACTTGTCAGGAAAAGGAATTGCTCTGCAGCAAGCTATGATTTCATATGAAAACCAAGACAGCTGGAGATGGAGAAAGGCTATTGCTTCCCGCACCCTCTTGAAACAAAACCAAGAGCACAGCAACCAAGGTGCATAAAGCCTAATCAAAAAATCAGGTAAAGTCAAATGGGAATATTCCACTCATCCACTGGTACTTGATTCATGCCAGAGTATACCATTTCAGATACATTTCATGGTGTCTTTGTATACCAGTAGATTATGTCCCCAGCATGCAGCTGATGACTCTCATTAGTTACCTGTACAAACCCAACCATGGAAAGCATCGTAGCCAGCCTTAGATCCATTCTTCCCTACTATTATAAGATGGAAACTTCTATCAGAGAACACAGTCCTTAATTTATTGCTAGATATGGTATGTATTATCAAAGACAGTGTCAACTTTCTCCTGCTCCATCTTCACTATGTCTCAGTCCTGACCAGAACACTAGTTCATGAGAAAATACTTGTGCATCTTTGCCAGTAGCTTGCATTTGTCTCAGGTTTCCAGTAAAGACACTAACAGTATCTCTAACTTGTTTATACAAAGCTAGTTTCACAACCAACAGCTGCCTCAGTTTTGCTTCTTTCAGAGGGAAGTTTTCCTCAATAATTCAAAAGAATTGTGAGGAAATTAGAAAAAATTTGCCTAAATTGGATGACTATAATTTCTGTCACTGAGAATTTTCAGCAGCTCAAAAGCAATTGCATTTTTTTAGACTCAGAAGACAAATCCTTCCATCCTTAAGATCTAACTGCAGCTACCCCAGCACCTCTAGTTATATTTGTACTCAACTACCAGCTCTGGTTACTTACCCACTCTGTTTGCTCCTGACAACATAAAGGAAAGAGAAGAGACAACACAGTAATTATTACAAATAATTCAGCTGGAATGGCAACTGGAAAGAAAACACAGCAGTAAGATGATTGCATTTACTTTTGAATGAAATGCATGAACTCGGATCAAACTGCCAAGCCTCAGCTGCACAAAAAGGGAGCTGCATCTGCCATTTAACAGCGAGCTCTCTGCAGACAGTGCCTCCAATTCTGAATGCTAAAAATAGTCCCTATGATTACCAAACTAGAGGCAACAAACGCTGAAAGAAAAGTGTATTTGATCCAGTACGGGCACGGTAAGTACAAAGGACACACTTTACACAATATTCTTGCTGCCTTTGCCAGGCAATTCAGATGCAGCAACACCTAACACACACCAAAAGGAAATGTTAAACCTTACATAAAGTTTTAAGCCAGATGGACAATGAAGAGACAAAAATGGAGTTTCCACGTAAGAAGAAATGGGAAAGCACTAAATCAGGGCAACAGAATTAAGTCAGATAAGGTTGGAGAAACTAAAAAAAAAAAACAACCATCCTGAGATGAGCTCTGTCATAGAATAATTGTTTTGCTATATATTTACTTGAGCATGATTTCTGGTCCTTAGAGCAAAATCTAAGGCACTGAAAACATACATAGCATCAGTACAGTATATTCTTTTTGAAACTGTGTGAAGTACATACAGCATACACTACTTGCTGAATTATTAGGAAGTATAACTTTCTAGTCACATTAGCAGATCCTGTGCTTTGTTTTCTTACATGTTCATGACAGAGCAAAGGCTGCTTCATCACTCTTGTTCTTCTAGGACTACTCCACATTATAAAAGCTTAAGAATCATACATTATTTAAGTTGCTGTTTAGCCATCCAATAGCTAGCAGTTTATATAAACTATCTCACATATTCCTCAATCTCATTTCTTCAACATAAGCAAAACCTGAAGATTGTCTGCTATGATCTGAATTTCACTGGAACTGGATTCTTCAGAAAATGTGGTCAATATTTTCTTTTTCTCAGTTTCTGCTGCCATTAAAGCCATGTTATTAAGAACAGACAGGGATATCTCAAATTCCTTTACCAGATATTCAGTATCAGAAATTTCTCTAGGAAGACTATTATAATTTAAGGCAAAGATCTGGTAACTAGAACCTCAAGCAAGAAGCACACCATCGAAACCCAAAAGGCTCTCAGAAAAAAACAGTGTCTGTGTAGGCACTTTTAAACAGGAAATAATTTTAAAGAATGTTTTCATTAAAGAATGAAAGCAGGTTTGCAGTATTTTGTCAACTTTTCAATGAGTAAAGATATATATCTTAATGTACCTCCAAGACAAATGGTGGCACACTTAAACTGGAAGAAAGATGGCTCTTTAAAAAAAAAAAAAGTCACTGTTATTAACATATCCATGTTTCACTGGATTTTCATCTGTCTAAAGCACAATCATGAATGTATTTTGACATCTGAATTAGAACTTATATGTAAAACTTTTACCTCTCTGGTTTCCTTTTTTCAATCTCACTTTTTTGAAGTTATAATTACAGATATATACTCATGCTGTATCAAGTCCTGCTGTGACCTCTACTGCTCATGTAACTGTCTGCAAGATTGCTACCATGAGAGCCACAATTAGGCCTAAAAGGAAAGAGTTTTGCTGGGGGTTTGTGGGAGAGAAAAGGAAAGAAGATTCATTCCTGCTAAACCATTAGTTTCAAAAGCTTGCTGGAATGAAAGGAATGTGTAGCTCTTCAGTTTCAACAGAAGAAACTAAACCAAACAGGAGAGGAAGAAAATTCTCTGCAACACAAATGAGAAAAATTAACAGCCAAACATTGAGTTTAGAAAGGTTACAGCACTAGAGTAACTCTTCAATCTGGGTAAAGCACACAAGGGAAAAATGAAGTAACAAACCCTTCTTTGTTGCTCTGCGAGGTTTCCCCTCACTTGCAACAGTTGGTCTCACAGTTTCTTCTCCTGTCTCTCTTCCGCTGGATTGTTCACTTGCTGTGGAGTCAGCATCTGATGGTGAAACTCTGCCACAAACATTAAAAAAACCGCAACATGTAACACAAGTTTGCAAAGGGGCACAGTTCTCACACAGGATCCTGTGCTAAAGTATCTTGTGATGACTGCTAATGTTTTCCTCAATTTATTATAAATGTACTTATAAACAATCATAGGTATTAATTGCGATGATGTTACTGCTGTTGCATGTGAAAAATGACTGCAACAGGATTCACACGTGACAAGATTATTAACTGATCTTTCCTTTAAAATACACTTCAACAAAAAACACGGCATTCATAAGTAGCAGTTTACTCTTCAGACAGAAAAGATTTATATTAGAAATAAGAAACACATTCAATAGTTAGTCTAATATTCAGACTTGCTAACCTGGTGTTCTTTTGCTAACACTACAAGTCCATGTGAATATTTTCCTAACTAGTTAAACATAGGGCCATTCAAAAATGCTACTTTTATGTATTTATCATATGCAGTCATAAGATTCCTAAAAACATTTGTCACCTACAAATTACAGTCTCAGTGTTCATATTTTTTGTGGGTGATTACAGAAAAAAATATTAAGATATACTGTGATTTCCCCCAATAGAACACTCCAGTTATAAAATTATTCAGATAGTACAGAAACAGCAAAATATCAGGCATACACCACCACCTATCTGACACCAAAGTCTGTCTTTATATATGGGATCAGCCTTTTTGATAGTGTCTCTAGCGACCATTTTGTCTTGTGAACGTTCATATCCTACTCCTGCAGAGAGTTAACCACTGAAAGTGTGCTTGTGTCTGTGTTAACCTTATTAACTGCAGGATTTGCTTGGGGTGGATGGGTATCTGAACCAGTTACTGAGGCTCTTGGCTAAACATCAAGCTGCCTAGAGCACACAGGCTAACTATACCCAGCCAGACAAGATCACTGAAAGTTAAAACTACTCCTTGCAGCAGGCAATGCTTCAAGTTCAACTCCCCTTTTTCTCCTCCCTGAACAATGCCCTGTTAATTGGACTCTTGCCTTTCATTCTTTTCTGCAGGACTGTCACATTAATAAGTCACATACCAATAATAAAAAAAAAAAAACCATCAGGGAAAAATGGAGAAAGGGTTCTCGATGAGCTTTACAGATCTGCACCATTGCATCTTTTCCTCTTTTCTAAGGTGGAGGGGGTGGGCAGAGCTATCATCTGCACCACCTTTGCCTTGATTCCATGAGTACAAGGCTGGAGTTCTGTTTCCAGATCTGCTGCTGACTTTGTTTCATCTCATTGTGCTTTGTATTCCTTCATACTCCTTCTTCAGTCTAAATGATCATTAAGTGAATTATAGGAACATAACTAGCGCTCAGTTAACATCAGTCATTCTTTTTAAAGTGCTGAGGAATATGCAGTTGTATCCTCTCAAGTAAAAATAACAGGTCCAACTCTCTGCTGGAGCCTAGAGACGCTGTGCTTTCTGAACTCCATTGTTTTTCTTGTTGTTTGTTTTTTACAGATAGAGAACAAGTACTCACACCATCACTATATTTCCTGACATGCAACACAGAATCCTGAATTACATTGTGATGAACTGAGTTCCGTATCTCCCAACAAAAGTGAAAACAGCTAAAACCAACATAACACACCCTCTTATCATTTCACATGTCAACTTCTGCCCCAGGGGATAAACATTTTAAATCTCAAGCTGACATAGGCATGTCAGCATGTTAGGGAGATGATGGTAACATCTCCACAGTTAAGCCTAAAGGGAGATTTGCTCTTAAGGGAGGATGAGGGAGAGAGTGGAGAATTACCTTTTGAAAACATTTTGAAGTGTTTGAATTCATATACTATTAAAAAAAGAAACATCTTTGTTCCAAATTTTATCAACAATTCATTATTGTCTTCAGGGGAAGCATTAAAATGTTGGCTCCCGAAAATTTTTTATTCATTTTCTGAACTATTCTAGATAAAATACAGTAACAGCCTGAAGTTTAAATTTCTTCCTTATGTGCATGTGGATATAGATACCTCTTCCCCTTCCCTTAAGTATCATCTCTGTCTTAGGCCACTTGTGAATTTTTTAAGAGCCACACAGAGAAATGGACACTAAATTCTCACAATTTTGTACTACTGAGTAGTGAGGCCTAACTCTGATGGCCCACTAAAAAATGCAAGTCTCAAAAGTCTGGAACGGTTCTTTTCACTGAAATTGCCCTAAAAACACAGTAATTGCCAGCTACTAATAAGCTGTCATCTACCACAGTTTGTTTTATCTCTGTGAACTGACCTCCCTCTGTGTCGAACACTCTTTGAAGGCTTTGAGGAGGTCTTGGATTTGGGGCTGGGCACATCTCCATTTTCAGATGGGGTAGTATCCTTAATAGGTCCTGGTAGAGGAGCTGGCTCATGGATAATCAGGACATCATCTTTATTGTGCTGGCCTAGATGTTGCTTAGCAAAATCAAAGCCTTTCACACTGGGGGCTTGTAGCTGTGAGAAAAGAACAAAGACAAAAAACAGGAACCAGGAGTGACAAGAAGTACAAAGACTTTGGTTAAGATCTACAAACAATGGCCACTAAGAGAATGGTCAGGCTATGGTAGTCTCAGGAATAAAGATGAGAGCTGCAGGGAAAAGAAAAATAAAACCCCCACAATTCTTTTATCTTACTTCAGTATATTATACACAGTTTAAAACTCTAAATCAGCAAATCTAGTTAAAAAAATAGACTTCTATGGCTACTACATCTTCTCCCAGCTATTGCTTCAAATTTAAACATTGTGTTAGAAGCTTTTTGTGTACTTGTGGGTACCAGATTATAGACACCTGTGTACTGACTGAAATGGTTACCACTGCCAGGTCACCTTTCCATTTCTTTCATCAAAATGAGTGAAGTGAGCTTAAATTATTTGAATGGTGTCACTGCTGATCTTCCTCATTTTGAGCTCAAATCTGCAAGACTGTGAGTGCTTGTACAAATACCTAGTTCATCTGATGGAAGATAAATATTCAGCACATCTGAGTTATATGGCAGCCTGGCAATGATTTTTCGGCCAGCATGGATGCCTCCAGGAAAGAACTGGAAATCTAGCTCTTAGGAATTTCATACAGGAAAAAAATATAAAAGGCTTTAGAGTTTAGAGAAAATAGATACTTATCCTAGAGATCTTATTAAGGGATTATGGATTCAATGGGCATCTTCCTTGAGAAAGACCCAGAACTGGGCCTTTCATTTTCATAACTGTATTTATAAAAAACTAATCTCACTTTGTCAATGACTTGATTCAGACTTAATCTAATCTATCCTCCAAGTTTCAAGCTCTACTGCTGATTTTTTTGCACTTTGGAGTAATAAGAAATTCTGAAGAACTAATCAAGAGAAAGTTTTTCTTCAAGTCCCACTCAATTTTATGCAATTTGGAAGATTAAAGTAAAAAAATGTTGACAACTCCAGTTCTCAAAGTGCATGCACATAAACCCACTGCAGAGCACACGTATAAAACCCTCTGTGTGCTCCTAGAGCTGATTTCCTGCAAAGCAAAGCATGTGTTGGGAGTGTGTTTATGGGTGCGTCAGGTTCCAGATGTTCAAATGAACCTCCTTTCATAAAGCTTGGCATGCCAACATAGCTAACTACAAACAGACTTGTGTGATACCATGCCAAAGATAAGCTTGCCTAAGGAATATTCTGAAACAATCTCTTCAAAATATTTTCTCAGTAAGCAAACATTTTCCAAATAGTTCTTAGAAAAGATGTTGTAGTAGAGCAAACTGCCTATTTAGACCAGTAGATGGCAATAAAAGCTCTCCCATAAAATTCAACAACTATCTGAATGGTTGAGGTTTTGGAGTTCATTTCTCACAAAATGAGTTAAGTTTGAACAGATCTGGATGTCTTCCACTACACCCCATTTTTCTTGGGCTCTACAACAATCCCTTCAATTCAGCATTATGGGTGATTCAATTACTGAATTTATGTAAATGACTGCCACCACCAATTCAAAAAGACATCGTTGAGCTAGACCAGGTGAAGATGTAACTATTTCTCCATTTTTTGAGTCATAGTCACCTAGAGAACCCCCCCCTCCTGAAACTCTCCCTCCCTCAAGAGTTGAAACATTTGTCTTTGGGATCTTGCTCACTTAAAAAAAATCCACCTCAAAACTTCATGTCTTTTTTCTTCCTTTCTTTTTTACTTTTTTTCTCCACATACTTCTGAGGAGGAACTTTTCACTCCCACTGTCAGAATTATCATGCCAGCTTGCAGCAATCTTATTACTGAAACTCCTCTTAGTTACCCCACCTCCACGTCTGATCTGTTTGACATTATTTCTATTCTCTTTGAAGATATTCCTGTGTGCAATACTCTTCCTTTGAACCCCTTCAGTGGTTTCCCTTCTTCTAATCCTTTCATACTCCACCCTCATGCCTATACAGACCTGCTGCTGATCCCTGATGATCACTTCCTCTATTTCACTACATTCCCCTCGATTGCCTCCAGCCCCCTTAGCTCCAAAGAATATGAGAGTATTCACCATGTGCTGGGCACAGTTCTTTCACAGAAAAAAATTAGGCGGTGCTCTACCCTTTCCTAAGCACCCTTGACTTGACATGCAAAGTTACTACTGCTTTTTGAACAGTGTGATGGGTGGGGTAGGCAAGGACAACTGAAGAGACAAAAATCCTTGTAATATTGGAATTACTAGTACGGTTTTATTAAGATTGCTGCATGTCTGAAGCATGCATTTCAAGATACTTGAGAGAGAACTCTCGCATACTGGATTTATAAACCTTCTGGGGAGTAAAGCAACATGCAAAAAAATATAAATTATTAATGTTTGAATAGTCTTATTACTAGCTGCAGTCTACCATAACCTTTCTTCTAAGCAGTTACAGAAACAGATAAATTTATGCATACATGTACGTACACCACAGCATATGTGTGCACAAATGTTTATCTGCAGACAGACCACACAGAAGCTGAATTTAAAAACTCTTAGTATTGCAAAGACAAGCACTCACACTACAAGAAGTGGCGTGGTTAAGATTGTCTGAACAATTACAAATGGATTCTCTCATGCGTAGGCACTGCAACAGAGTCTTGAGTTACAAAATCATAAATTCAATTCTTCCATAGGAACCCTCTTGCTCTCTCCCACCCTCCTGGATCCTTGGCATAAGTTGGGTCTTCTGCTATTAGTCAAAGTTGGGTAGAATATAAGAAATGTTACTTATAGAGTGAGGATACCCATCTGATTTCATATAGAAGCTGTCAAACACATAGGGAAAGAAGGAGGGGATGTAAGAAGAGAAAGGATGTATTCTTCTATGCTCACCTGCAGCTACAGTGGCTGAGACTTTGCCAATGGATTTCACTAATGCTTGCTGGCAACAGAGGACTGTTATGTCCCAGGTATCATCACCCCAGGCCTCAGGAAGCACTCACTCCAGGCACCACAGAACCTGTGGCTCTGTTTTCCCAAAGTTGCAGCCAGGTAAACTCCTCATCTGGTCTCACTCTTCATTGCTAGGCAGAACCAGTCTCCCCATCTTGCCCTCCTGCCCCTCTCTCCCTCTGCCTGCCACCTGCCTGTTCCAGTTTACACTATCCAACAGCCTGAGGCTGACTGCTCCTTATTTCTTCACCTGGCCTCCTAACAATCTCTGTGGAGCAACACAGAAAAAAAACCTCTCAGCTTTTAAGTAGCAGCTTATATATGCAGAACAGGTGTAATCCAATGAGAATTTAACCGGTAAACCTCTAACAAGTCTTTGTCAATCACATGGAAACATTTTCCCAAAGGTTTAAAATGTAAAAGTGGGCAATTCCCCACAGAATCAGCAAAAGCATCTCCCTCATAGCAAACAATTTTCTGGTCCTGTTTCCTTTCTTTCCTCACCCTGCAACCCCAAAGACTGAGAATATGCTTCTCCAAATGATTTAAAAAACTTGGACAGAGAACTCTATTTTCTCTTAACCTTATTATTTGAAAGAACAAGCTCTTATCATCATCTTAAGAGATGCATTATGAAACTAATGCTTGAACAGGAAAGTTCTGCCTGAATGATTCAAATCTTGCAGTTTTCTCTACAGCCAAGTGGTAACATTTCTAAGTATCTCCTGCTAAAAAAACCTTCATTTGGCACTACCAGCTCTAGCCACTATATGGACAGTAGGAGAGACTGTGTGCATGTGTGTTTGCACAAATGAATTGAAAAATCTAATGTGAAAATACATATATATAACATACATGGCTGAATATGAAAAGATGGTCCTCAACAAAAAAAGCAACATGCAAAAAAAAAATTATTAATGTTTGAATAGTCTTATTGCTAGCTGCAGTCTACCATAACCTTTCCTCTAAGCAGTTATGCTTAGATCTACTTCTATGATTACTACTGCACAGAAAACATCGACAGAAACTCACTCAGTTTTATTAAAAAAGAAATAAATTTAAAAACCAAAACTTCTGATACCTCACCTCTTAGACCATGGCAACATTATGACTTTTAACTGAGAATTGATACTAACCAAAATCTGTACTTTCAGTGAAAAGTGTCTGAAGGACACTGAAACACAACTCTGCTTTCTGCAAGAATACATGGTCAGATCACTGAGACTCAATGGAATGAATGGTGGTGTTCCAGACTGAAGAAGTTTCCAACACTTTCTTATGTATTTGTGTGCCACCAGCCGCATTCTTCCTTTTCTTTATATAAAGTTATATTGTGTAACAGATTGGGTGACCTCTGCTCATCTTAGGACAGGTAGTCACAATACCACATGTGGAATAGTCATCTACTACTCTAACCACCACGAAGGAAGGAATACAATCTCTTTTTAAAAGTGCATTTGTACTGATACCACTACCTCTTCAGGTGTGAAACTGAGCCTTTTTTTATCAGCTTCATTTGCCTTTAGCTAAGACTGCACAAAATCAGTATTAGCAAAGATTTCTTGTTTTAAATATAAGTTGTTAGGGAAGGTTTTCATTTGTTTCACCTTCATATCTTTGTGAAAGGGAAATTATAAACTACTCTGAAGCTTACCACCAGAATAAACATATCGAAACTACTGTATTTATAATAGTTGTATTATTATACAAATGCAGAACCTGCTGAAACCTAAGGGGAAGATGATTTCAAATTGGTAAGTCATGACAGTGCTTTAACTCTATTGTTACATACTAAATGGAAAAAAAGTACTTGAAGCTTAATTTGTAGAAAAATAAAAAACATTACTGTAGAAGCCTACAAAATCTGTGCACCTTTGTCAATACTTATTCCATGAAAGCAGCTAAGACTTTTAGTATTGTTCAAGTCACAGAAATATAACATGATTGTCAATATATTGTTTTGCTAGATGCAGAGACATACCAGGAAAGTCAACAATCTCTTTTCTCAGGAAAGCAAATACTGCACACACAGGAAAGCAAATACTGTACAGCCTCTGGTCAATGAATAATTTCAGTAGAAAGCAGAAGAGAAGAAATACACTTAGTATTCTTCCTGTAGTTCCTACATGTGGCATTTGACTCTGGACATAATATGAAGAATAATATATTAAGACAATTTTCTATTGATTTTTATACTACAGTCTTGCCTTGTTCCTTTGAGATATAGACGTATTGAGAAGAGGCTGTTAAAACACATTTCTAAGGAAACAGAGGAGCTAAGCATGATTTCAATAATAATATTTTAGTGTTGGCACATAACCCATGAACAAGACAGGAACCCCTGTAAATAAGTCTTGCTGACTTACGATCTTACCAACATGTGATCACTTGGAATGCTACCAAAAACAGAATAAAAAAATTTACAGAAAAAAAGTGTTTTCAAGTCTACTAGTTTAAACACAGCAAGACAATGAGAATCAGTGTTCTTAAAATTAATGTGTTGAAGATGTTAAGTCAGTTTGATTTAGGGTGGCTTAAAGCTATTAAACACCACAAACTGCCACAATCTCAGATTCACACCACCAAACTTTTTTCCGTATTTCCAGAGCACCATAGCATAAGGCAGTGTGAATTCACCACATTACTCTTATGATGCTAGTGTGCTTGCTAGGATCTTCCTAATTTTAACTCATTTTTTTCATCATGCTTCTAGTATCCTATCCCAGATGTTGCTTACTTCCTCCTCCTACAAGGATCATTCATCCATATTGTTTGCTGTGACTGTTCCATGAGATACTTGAAACACCGCCCAATCTACCAACATATAAGAACCTGGAAGTACCAAGGCATGTTCACCTTTCTCAGTCTAGTTTTGCTATTCAGCTCGTGCTTCTAATACTATTCCTACCCCTTATGTGCATAAGTATACCCTTTGTATTTTTGTTTACATTGCCTTCTTTCTAACATAAAACCCTTTGGGATCATAGCCAGGGACTGCCTGTAAAGTATGCATACAAATTATACATGCAATTCAATAACAATAATCCATATCTGAATTAAGACACAAGACACCTTTGTTGACGAAAAATGAATATTAGAAGATCACATAGAAGCAGAGTTCCATCTCCACAGACTCCCTCAAAATACTGGAGAAAGACTCATTTGTATTTCTTAAGGTCTTTTTGTGCCATTGACACAATTTCCATATGAAATGGGATATGATGCAACCGATTCGTGCCATAAGCACAAGATTTTTCCTGGTCTACTTTAAAGAAAAAATACTAAGCATCACTAAGAAATATGCAGAAGGATCCTTCAATGCTGCTGGTTTAGGAAGTGTTTTTAAGCACCAAAACAAAAAAGGTCTCTAATTTGATTTAATACCATCACATGATAACAGTGTATGCCTGTGAAAAGAAATGTTTGTGCAATGGCAGTTCACTATATTGCCTCTTAGGTGGGATGCCATTACACTCCCATTAGTGTGCCATTGTACCCTCTGTGGCAAGTCCCATCTCATAAAAGAAGCACGATTTTGAGATCTGAGGGCCAAAAAAGGGGTTTTATGTACAAAGTGCTGCCGATTTTCTCATCTTGGACCACGTACCTCTTTATACAAATTAAGTCTCACATCTGTCATCACAACTGCGCTTCTGTCAACTATCACCATCACTAGGAATAGGTAAACAGTTGAGTACACGTTGTTTTGGAGAAGAAACCTGCATATATTTGCACCATCAAGTCAGGGTAAAGTAAGGTATAGCCAGTGCTGGCATGGAAAACCAGAACAAGCCAGTGTACAGCCTCTGGTCCCCCTCCTCTCCTCTGAAAAGCCAAAACTGTGGCTTACTGCTCACCACCATACAAATAGTAAGTAAAGCAGAAATCCCACAAAAAATACCACCTCAGGAATTTTGCTCCTGGAGTAGGATTAAAAACAAATAAAGAAACCCCCAAACTTACAAAACTTTATAAAGCCTGAAATTCTCAAGACACCTGTTCTGAAATATTTTCTTAAGACAGATTCTTCTCGCGGATTTTCATCATCCCTCTTCTTCTCCCTTGTGCATTTCTTCCTGCCACACTAATATTACCATGACAGCTCAGTAAATTTCATAAAATACAAGAGGGATCATGTTGTTGAAAGCCCATAAGTCTGAGTACATATATGCCCACAGGCTACTGAGATAACTGCTGTAACAGGCAGAATTTTGTGTCTGAATCACACACAGTTTTAGCCTTCCCTCTCAGAGAGAAATGCCGCAGGGTGGATACTATCTTAATCATAGTTTGGTGAGGTTCCTTTGCACGCTGGTTGGATGAAAGTGTCAGGAGTTAAGTTAGAAAAAGATCACCAACTTTATAGGATAGACAGGTCACCGCCACGTCCCAGTTCCACCAGTCTTTTGATCGTAAATTACATCAAACAATTACTCCTCCAATGCCACATATACAACCCCAACATTGCAACCTCCAAGAAAGGTAGCACAATGCATCAAAAAATTATAAATCAAGGAAACTTTTCTCAACTTGTGAAGCAAAAGAATATATTCATGACATGGCTCTCTCTCAATAGAGCACATACACAACACAGTCCAGAAACCCTTCCTTTCTGCAGATGAGAAAAGTGCTAACAGATTTCTAAGACAGAGCATAGGTCAGCAATTTTCCTTTATTTTTGTGCTGGTATTTTGTTGGGCTCAGTGACTCAAACATATTTATGTATCTACAAAGAGTTTAATGCACATGGAAAGAGTGTATTTACGTATACTGCAGGAATAATATGCTTGCTGAAATGAAACTACAAGTGAGTAGCAACATTAAAACTTTAGGCAACAATGACTTTATGTTGGCCCATTTTCTTGTTCCCAAAATAGCTAAATTCTACAGTAAACTCTCTATTATATTTTGTTAGGAAAGACAGAATTTATTTCCCCAGTATTAACCTAGTCTCAGTGATCTATTATATTTAGGATGGTAAGTTTATCCGCATTTTGAAAATGGACTCTAACTGCTTTTCAAAAGTAGCCACTATATAAGTGTCACACTACAAATCCATGGGTCCTCTACATTTTGAATAGCATATTCTGTTCTAGCCTCCCCCTCTCAGATAGGATGGAAAAGAACTTGAAAATGTTCAGCCTTTTCAAAGGCTGCCAGTTGGTTCAAAGGCCGGTTCAAAAAAGGGATAAGAAAACTGGGACTTCTCTGCCTAGAAAAAGAGATGATGGAGATGGGAATATGACAGAAAACCATGAAGTTGGGATTTGCAAGGAGCATGTGCCTATTCATTGTCTTCTCCAATAGAAGGACCAGAAAACAAAAAGGCATCACAGAAAGCAAAGAGTGGCAGGACAAAAGCAAGATGAAACAAGATAATGTGGTTCTTCATATAACAAGCTGTGGAAATCCCTGTCAGCAGCTCAGATGGCTTTAGAAGGACCAGACAAGTTTGCAGAAATCTGGTGATGGTTGCTAAATATCATCACTTCTAGAGAAAGTCCCTGAGACACAAATAACTGGAGGCTGAAGAATTGCTCAAGGAAAAGGATCACAGGCACTTGCCCTGTTCCTCTCCCCTTCTATAGGCTTTTGGCATCTGGGCTAGCTGGCCTTTTGGTCTGACCTCAAGACAGCTACTCAAATGTTTCTAAAAAAGCAGATTGAGAAATTTGACTTTTTATAGATATATTGTTTATATCGATATACAAGTATATTTTGTTTCTACAGCTTGTGAATAGGTAATCCTCATTAGAGAATTAGAGATCCTACAAAAGAGCTCTTGCACAGGAATTGCCATCAGAGAAACATACTGTTGAGAAGTAATTAAGACATTGAATACTGTGTCACTTGTTAGCATGCAGCTATTGACCAAATCCCAAAAGACAACATTTTGGACAGTTAGTCAAGGTTACTATTAGAAATGAATGGTATTTGTTATGTGAACAGTAGGCACAGACACGGATCTTTTGCATAAAGTCATGTCAGTTTTCAAGTAGTTTTTATATGATCGGTGTCAGCTGCCTTTCTTAACATGAGTGTCTTTTGACTGGAATTATTCTGCAATGCAGAGCTGTTGCCTCAACATTGTGCAGATGAACAAAAGCATTACAGGATGTCAAAGTAGCACAGGAATTCTTTACAACGCAACCAGAAGCCTCGTATTTAGCCTCCAGCAGGGCTGCCCTCTTTGATCCTAGGAACATCCAAGAGGTATACTGAATACACTAAGCAAAACTCTCAATTCAGGGGTGTAAAGTTACACCTGACACATGAGATTCAGATATCAGATATCCCTGCTTAGGGGGGGGAAATGAAAATCCACACAAGCCTCTCTCAGACATCTTGCAGAATGCATGACTCATTACCCGTAACAGTGAGTGACACGGAGGTCTGGCTGGCTGTCAGAAGCAGCACAGATTAGAGCCAACACCCAAGGGCTGGTAGTGGTCCCCAGGTGATTACATCTTAGCTGAGGTTTGCTTGCACACCATGCAAACTGGCAGTCCTCCACCTCTGGCACTATCTGTGCTACCACTCAAGAAGATGCAGTACTGTATGCTTTGTCCGAGGCTTCATGCGGACCGATCCACCCCTCCTCTCCCAGAGACAAACACACAGGAGGGACACTGAGCCAGAGAGACATGTTCTGCCTTTAGGAAGCATAGTAGTAGGCAGATGGCTCTAGAGAGGAGTGACTTCTGGCTGGAGAAGCAGGCTTTTTCCTCCTAGGGTTTTAGGATATGCCCTTGGAAAAGCTAGGAACTGAGCAAGCCACTTGATGTTAGCATTGCAAAGGCAGTGAGTTCAGCATGCCCAGCATTTGCAGAACATCTAAGATCCAATAAACTATCAATGAGCTTGTCCACAAGTGACACATTCTTGTCAATAGGGCAGGGAGCCTTTCCGTGAGTAACGTTAGAGCTAAAATTACCTCTGAAAAGTCCTAGCAAGGGATTTGACTTTTTTCTCCAAATGCTTGTACACAGCAGGGAAAATGAAAACCTTAGAGAATCAAGTTCCATTTTAATTTTTGCATGTCCACAGAGAAAGAAATAATATTGCCAGCTCTGTTTCCATTACAGATAATACATAGAACTTTTTTCTTCTCTATCTCTGGGGACGAGGAAAGGAGTTGACAGTGTTTTCACACAAAAATGTCAGTAGTTCAGTACAGAGCAGAACGATGGTTTGAGCATTAAAGACATTTATCCCTTTTTTCATGACGAAGAAAAATAACCCATGGCAAAAACTCAATTGCCCACAAAAAGCACAGCTCCTTTGCAAGAGAAAAGCTCAGGCTGGGACAATGCTGTGGTGGATATAGGCAATGGCCAGAGAGAAAATTCTGTAATTTAATGTAGCTTTTTATTTTCAAAGGCAAAGACATCTGTATCCAGTGCAACAACCCAGATCACATCAAGGTGAATTTCCAGTAGGATGCTATGGCTTACAGAACAAGTCATGAATACTTGATGTGCCCTTTAAATATCTTAGTTCCATCTCTTGAAAAGAATTATCCTTGCTCAGACCAATGAATCTGGCATAGAAATTCACTGCTCTGACCTGCTTCCTTAACTCCCAGTTTTAAAAGGGTCTAAATAACTTTGATCTAAGCATGTTTTCCCATCTAATCTCCAGAAAGAAAACGCTAACCTAATATCTTTTAGGTATTGTTAATCCTGCTTTGAGGCAGAGGGATGGATGGGTTAGTTAATCTAAGTATCTTCAAGACTTTTTTTTTTTTTTTTAATTGCTTTACCTTCTTTGCTGGCATCAGTTCCCACAGAAGTTTTCTTTCCTATGTATTTATGCTTATATCCACTGAAGCAACAGACTTCTGAAACTATCCAGAAGTAAAACATCCCTTAATATTGTTTGAGTTCAGGTGCTCTGTATAGATTGTTTAAAGAAGATAACATTACAAGCCTTTTAAAGAAGGACCCTTACATCACTCTGTCTGCAAGACACTGATCCTGTGATGAAACTAGAAGGCCAGATGGAGAGAACAGAAACCTGTACAGTGGCATGGTACATCCAATTTGCACAACAGGCCTTCACTGAATACAGTTTACCCTGCCCATGTCATCACTTTAGATGAAACATTATCTTTGCCACTATCTATATTGCCTTTGAGAGTGACCTGGTCTTGAGCACATGGAAAAGCAGCAAACCCGGACCCAAGCCCAGCTTCAGGGCTGCTATGTTATGTAAATACAGATACTTTCATGGGTTTGTCACCGCAGAATCTGAACCTTTTTCAAAACAGCAGCACCTGCTGAAGTGGGAAATACACTACTACTGATTGTCACAAGCGAGGTACTGTGACCCAAATATTCTAAAGGAGTGTTGACACAGCAGTTAAGGGACCAAAGCAGGTTAGCTGTGCTGGCACAACATGCTGGCCAGTATGACTGAATCAGTGCATAACACAAATACTTGGTGATCTTTACCTCACTGAGGTGTACCCAGGCAGCCATATCATTGGGACACACCCAAAAGGCATGTGGGGTCTTATTACCAACAGGTAACAGTACTGGTTTGCTTCATCAGAAGACAGACTATGAGGGTAAGCAGCTTATGACTTACTTTTAATGGTAGCCATAGGAACACAAAAATCATACCTACTGTATAAAATTAAACCTTTACATATAGGAGATTAAAATTAAAACTTAAAGAATTACATTGTCTGAGTGCATACCAAAATATATCAGGAAAAAGCATGAGTTTAAAACTGGAATGAAGTGATTACGTGACAGGAAGGAAGAAAAGATGGTACTGAAACGACACAAGGCTACAGAATCCAGGAAAATTTGTGGTGTCTTTAAAGCATCTCTCTGAAGAGAAGAATGCAAATTCGTAAAAGAGACTCTGTACTGGTGCACTGCCATATACATTACCATACCTTTACAGAAGTTGTCTCTCTTGACCCTTCAAGGAACCAGCCTTTTAGTGGCAAAGTCTTTCCTCAGCAGCATGGAGCAAACAGGCTTTCATTTCACCTCACTCCCAACCTTGTTCCAGGCTTTTCAGTCACAGGTGACAATTTGCTGTCAGCTGCTACTGTGAATTCTAAGAGATTATTATGCTGCCCACCGATCTGCTATGTTAAAATGGCTAATTAAACACATTGAAAAAAAGACTGGAGATCCAACAGTGCTGTATGATATGCTATTTTATCTGAACAAGAAAAGGGTGTCTCAGTTTCTTATCTTCCAACCAATACACATTTTTAAGTATGAAACACACTGTGGACTTATTACATGCTTGAAAAGAATTGTTTTCTATTTCCAGTGTGGATATGCCATGCATATGTTAATGAAATACTTTGATATTTATACATTTCATTTCTATCTTTACATTAAAAGAAAAATGTTTTAAAGATTAATAGCAGTGAGAAAAGCTAGCACTATGAATGCATCTTCATGGATTTTACCAATGAAAGATTGATTCCAAGAGAAAAAAACCCAGATCTTTAGCCTAAATTTCCTTCCATTTACAGACACAGTGCAGGCCTTCACTTTCTTTTGGTACCAAAGCTAAGCTCTGTAAAGCTTACAGTAATTATAGGTTGGGTGAGGAAGGGAGAGCCTGAAGTCCATTTTTAAACTGAGTTTATTTACAGACCTCAATCCTTGACCACATGATTTCACTCCCTTGCACTCTTTGCATTTACTATAACAAAAAAATATGAAAAACACAAACTATTTTAAAAGGCAGCACCAGATCAAATGCCTCTAATTATTTGTACACTCTTGTTGATTGTCTGGGGGTCTTCAGTGCTTATTAAATCTTACCTATTCTGGCCTGGAATTCTAACCCACTGTTTGAAAACACAAAGAAATCCCAAAGACAGCTTGCTACTTAAGGAAATTGAAGTACTACTTTTGTTCTGGATCTTGGGCAGATGAAGAAAATTGTTTTCAAAGTAGGTTCTGCCATGATAAAAATTTAAGACACTTTTCTATTGCTTTACGTTATTTAATATTAAAATCTGAGCCATCCACTGACACAGGGATTGGACTAGATGTCCTTACTGGTTCCTTCTAGTTTGGTTACAGTGACTTCCCTAAAGTAAGCAAAGTGACAGGCTCCCTAGGCGAACTGAAATGAGATTTGCATCTCATTCAAGGCTTCTGACTCATGAATGATTAAGATGAAGAACACTGTGGAAGCAGTGGAGAAAAATAATCACGCCATTCTCCCCAAAGAAAGTTCAACTATGAAATGTGTTTCTGGCCTTACAGTGAACCCAACTGCTTTCTTACAGAAAGCTTGCAATAGAAGAGAGGTCCTGAAAAATATACATGATGAAATAGTGTTCCAAGGGTAATGATCCTCTCCTGCCTTTTTTTGTATGGCCCTTCTGAAATTAGCTGAAACTACTGTGGGGAACTTCTTCAGTCAAAATCTGCGTTATGTATTACCACGCCACAGGTGAAACAAACAACCAGGGGATGAAGTTCATCAAAGGGTACCGCTTGGTGCTGACCTTGATTCTGATACTCAATCTGCAGTGGCAAGACAAGTGGAAGTTACTATTGATTTGTTCTGACTGCTTTGGAAGTGCAACCGCTTTCTGCTTCTCTCATCTTTCACATCATTAATTATCTTGAAAGAGAGCATGGTGTACAGACAAGTCTTGTTACAGAGAAAACTGTATGACTGAACACGAGGTGACAGTACAAGAACATGACTACAGTACCACAGGATTAGCACAGGCAGATTGTTTTGCCTTTAATAATGCCTCTGAAGGTAGTCAGTAATAAGCATCTCTGACAGACAGACCAGTTCTCTTCAGCTGTAAAAAGGAAAAGTATGATTTGTAATAGTTTAGTCACTTTTCCATTCTTTTTACTGAATATATCTTTTGTTAAAATCCTGGATGACATATTTTTTTTAATCTACAATCTTGGGTAGGAAAAAGACAGACTGCTGAATTTTTCACCGTCCTAACTCAGTTCTCCAACACTCTGGCCAACACGCTCACGCATACAGTCTCATGCAGATCCACTAATTAAAGGTCTAGTCCTGCAACAGGCTTCACAATGGTGACACCAGAGCCCCAGCAGAAGCAGAGCCGCAAGGACAGGCTCTAGCACATTCCTAGTGCCAGCATGAGGTATAACGGACGGCACAGTTTAGCTGTCAAATTAGTTTAGCAGAAGCTCTCCAAAGAAAAATTCAGCCCTCTGCAGAAAACAAGGTCAGCGATTCAATACTCAATACATTTCCTTTTACTCAGTTCTAGCCAAAGCCTTGAAATGAAGTGATAAAGAAAGGTTCCTTTCAGCCTCAGTGCCCACATTTCAGAAGTATGTATCTATCTCATGCAGTATCATATACCTAAGAGAACAAATAAAACACTACAGGATTCTTGACTCTTCAACTGTTACTTGACTTTTTTTGCTATTTCATTTGTTTGTTTTCTTTTTAAAACAAAACAATTGGAAGGCTCTGAAACTGTGTTTCCATGTGCTATTTAAGGATGATAGGTGTGTTCCTTAGACTCTCATGTTTGTTTATGCTCATAGAACTCTACTGCCTCTCATCACAGCTTCCCCTTTTACCTTCTGCCGTTGCTGAATGTTGCTCATTGTGTCTGGCTGAAACTCCAGTTTGTCTGTTCGACAAAGTTTCCAGTATAAAATAATAACAATCAGGAGTACTACAGCAACTGGGACTGCCACACCAACAATAATCCATAGGTTGCTATTCTGTGACTCTGAGGTGGAATCCTTCAGCTTCTCCACAGCTGTGAAGTTAAAAGGAAGACAGCAATATGGTTATATATTTTAAACTGAGGACACTTTAAGGTTATGTATTTTTATAGTCTTATAAATGCTAGCCAAGGAATTTATCAGAAACCAGCTGCACATCACAGGAAACATCATACCACTTATAAGTTAACATATGTCATGCTCAGGAAGCATGGGGCAGGTCATTTGTCCTGGCCTACCTTCTGAAGACCTGTGCTTAAAATACTAATGAAAATACACTTCTGCCACATCATTCTGTAACCCCAAACTGAGCAGACATACTGAAATGGGTCCAGAAAAATGACTTTCCAACATTATTGCCCATTTCCTGTTCTAAGCAGCCGCCTCTTCTCTTTAGTTATACATTATATATTTTGTTAGCTTCCCAATCAATAATCACAATCAATTTGACATCAGTAAGACCCTCCCCACCTCCCCAAGGTGTATAGTTCCACATTTTTTATTACTTTATTTTACTTTCTGTGTTTCACTGTCAGTGTGTGAGACCCTTTTAGCCCCAAACAGAAGACAGAACTACTGGAGAGCGTAATCAATCCTACCATGCCTGTAAAAAGTGAACAAGAAGAATCAACAAAACTTTCATTTGCTCTGCTTTGCATGTGATATGTGGGACTAAAAGCTGCAGCAGTAATGCATTCTAGTCAAACTGATGCACTTTCTTAAAATAATGTTTTCAAGTTAAAAAGTATTTCTGTGCAATCTTATTTTTATATATCATTATTTTGATAGCCATTCTAGTGGTGAACCTAGAGACTAAAGGAACATATTATAATTCTTGTATTTTACTGATCTGACAGCTCATTTATGACATTACATTTTCTGTTACAAAAATAACCTTTCTTCCAATAAGAAGAAACATTTATAAAATGCCTATGATTCTATGCCTCTTAAAAGAGCTTTCTAACGATGTGTCAAAGACAAGTTTCAACATGCATAATAAGCTATAAACACTTCATGAAGTTCATTCAACACCAACTTTCTAAAGAGAACTTATTCTTGCAACTTTATGCATTTTTGTCTAACCACTATTACAGCCCATTAACATACATTAAGCAGATGTATATGAGCTACTGACCTATCTTTACACTACTGTTTTAATGAGGGACAAAATTTAGAAACGCATCCAGATGGTGCAATTATTACTATTTTCTTTCTTTTCTTTCTGCAGAGAATTTTAAAACTCAGACATATGTTTGTTCTATTGACAAAATACCCTGCGGTACACTAACTCATGCCTCCATATTGCACAGAAAATCAAAATGGTAATTAAGCATTCCTACCAATGAGGTGTTTTGTCGAGTATATATGTCTGTTACTGTTTAAAAATACTTTCAAGGTTCTTTCCTAATCACAACATGGAATTTTGAGTAGGTCTTCTGTCTCGCTCCTTACTGCATATTATTTATATATCAAGCTTTCCAAATAAAGTAATTATATGACTTTATGCAGCCTGTCATATTTATTCTGATGCCTATCTAGTAAAAGATCACATTATCTTTATTAAAAGGTCACATTACTTACACATTACTGATGGGCAAATAAAAATAAGGTCAATCATATTCAATGGAAGAAATAAACTTTCTTTTTTACTATACCCTTCAAAATGCTCCAACTAGCACTAGTTTACAACTTTCAATTACAGAAACAATAATTCAAACAAAAAATAGTGATTTGTGCTAAACTTCACTGTCATTACTCAGCTAAAGGAAACACCCATTTCACACTGATGCCCTCCCATCCCATAATCGTGGGGTTTGTGCATGCTCCTGTGCAAGATAACCTGTAAAGAAATACTGGACTAGCACAGAAAGAGATGAAAATGGCAAAGAGGTATCTAGTTAGGACAGTATTTTCCTAGGAGAAGCACTAAATCAAATGCAGTGAGACTTGCACTTAAGGACCCTGTTGCAATTCCAAGGTCAGCAGAGACTTTGGGAAGCAAAGCAACACCACGTAGCTCACTGCAAGACTGCTAGAATTTTTTTCCTCAGGAGTGTCAAAATTGCAGCTTCCCAAGAACAAAAGACTGCAACAGCAGGCACTGTGCAGTGCCACAATCTCCAAAGCTAATGTCACCCTTCCTGTTTCTCTTTGCTGGCATCAGTGTGGACTTGATAGGGCTTACGCTGTGCAACGGCGCCTTCAATGCGGTATCCGAGGATGATTGCAGCCCGCTGGATATCAACTCTGTTCATCAGGTCGGAGCACTTCAGAGCACTAAGTCTCTCTCCATCCTGGTCCTCCACAAAATAGATCAGCTCCACAGGGTTATCAATGCCAGCTAACCGTGACACATTCACAATCTGAAAAGACATTGGAAACCTTTTACATCTTCAGCTGTATTTATTTGGGTGTCCCATACATTTGGTCTTTCAGCCCTTATCCTCTCTTTCCCTTCCCTTCACAGGGCCTGGACCTTAAGGCCACTTATCTAAAAAGAAACATTTGGAACAGCAGATGCCAAGATGACAACAGTATCTGTCTTAATTGCCACTGCACAAACCCTAGTACACAGAAAAATATTTTCTACTATGATGCAGAAATACAATTGCTATTAAAGAAAATCCCTCTGTGACATCAAAGAATATGACATTATACTATGTAACTACTGTGAACTGGTGAAGTTTGGAAATTATCAATACCCAAAGAAGTCTAATGGGAAAATGTGCCATGTACAGTGCTCCAAAACATTATATGCCCCAAAGACAACATAGACACAGGCTAGTTCTCTCTTCTGAGAAGACCTTAAGTCAAGTTGGTCAAGCACAGATACCGTAAGTGCTAATATTCAGTAATAATAAATTATTTCCAACCTAAAATTCAGGGTACTTCCACCTAATACTTATACAAAAGATGGCAAGTGAAGACCTCCAGGGGAAGACAACACTGTTAGAGTAATTTATCAATGTCTAATTACACAAACACTACTCAAGTGCTCCAGGACCCTGGAAAATTTACAGAAATATCTATTTTGAAATGGAAAGGAAAATTTCCAGGGAAGCAATCCCTTGTATACATAATAATACATTTAATAGTATATGTATAATAATACACGTAGTAATACATTTTTATGGCAAACCTGAAGTTTTCATTTTTTTTTCCCCTATTTAATGTCAGCGTACACAGATCCAATATTGAAGTAAGAGAACTGCTTTCACTCTAAAGGTGCCAACGTCATGCCTCCCTGGAAGCCTCTACTGCTGTTAGCATTTATCAGTTAGGAGGAGCTACTGAAGTGTACTGCACTTTTCCCTTCTCTAAATATCTACTTCAACTTTGTTTTGTTATTCATAACACACACCTCTTTGTTCCAGTTTTTCCAAATGTTAAGCAGCTACACAGGCAAATATTCTGTTAGCTTCAAACAGAATGTTTGCTCTTCCTCAACAAAAGCTCCTGCACAGTCACCTTCATCCTCCAAACAGCTCCCCATGGCATCCACCTTTCTTCAGGAAGGAATGTATTTGACGCTGTGGGAAGCAATTTTTCCTACCTACTTCTAAAGATGTTAATAATCAAAAGAATGCATGCTATGAGGAAGCCCTGTAGATACTCTCTAACCGCCAATCATCTACATTGCATATGAGAATCCCATAACAATTCTGAATTCCTGTAAAATTAAATCTTATACATAATTATTCTCCTCAGTTTAACCATTTACACATAATGGTGAGGCCAACCTAAAATTAGGCCAAACAAATAGTAGGAGGTATTCTATCATGTAAAACAGAGTTTGAAGAGCTCTGGAAGGAACTGCCACAAATAGAGCAATGTATTTTGCTTCCTTCAGGATTATCCTTTACTATGAAGTACATATTTAATAAATTAGAATCTCAAACACTGCCCATAGGCTTTAAGTAAAGCAAACACAAAAATGTTTGCATGTCTGAGGCTTACAAAAGCAAAACTTTATATTGTTTTTCTTTCCTAGTTTCCAACAAAACAATCATGTTGAATGAAAGCAGTGCAATGTTCCAGCTCAACAGGGATGATGTTCTGGCCTTTGGGGACATCAACTCAACATGTCCTAAAAAATGATTTCCCAGGAGTGGTAACAGCAAGGTATATAATAAAAAAAGAAAGGGGGGGGTTGGGGAGAGAGAAAGCACTATTGTCATGAAAGTCTTCTAGGCCAAATCAACTGAAAGCAAAGAATAATGTTCAATGTCAATCACATTTGATGTAAGAAACAGAAGAGCCTTAAATAAAGCAGAAAAATGTGCAAATTTCTGAAACACAGCAAGACCTGCTAACAGGACTCATTAACCAATGCTGCTTCTCATCCTGAATGCTATTCACTCTCCTACCAGCTAAGGGGCAACCAATCCCTGACTGAAGGTAACAAAAGAGTATCAATAAATGAGGTTTCAACACACATATTCAGCAGCTGTAGGGCTGAACCTGGTTTCACGGAACTCAGTTAAATGAGTTAAATATCCACAGCTTTGAATTTCTGCTTCAACTTTGCTGCCTTCACAACAGCGTGGCCTCACTGCACAGAGGCTGTAGGGACTGGTATCTGCTTTCAGCAGGGATGAACCCTTCCTATGTAGCACTTAGCTCACGTGGAGAGCGAGGGAGTTGAAAGGCCACGTGGGACTGAAAGTCAATGGGTTCTTTGTTTAATTTTATGAAACCTCTCTGTGTATAGGAAAGCTACACAGAGAAATTTAGAAGATTCTTAAATTGAATCATCCCACATTTTATGGCATTGTGGCATATCCAAGAAGTACCGTAATTGTATATGTGTCATACACACCAGGTAACAGTCTGAAGCTGTCTGAATGGGTTAAAAAAGAACTGCTCCACAGCCGCCTTTAAAAGGGGCAGAGGGGAAGGAGGACATATTCCAGTGCAAGTTGCCACAACCGAAACAATACAGTTTTTAACACAGAATTAAAAACAACAGGGTATGGCTCCGTATGCTGAGGAACGAGGATGGGTGAGAACAGCCATGGTGAAGACAGGAATAAGTAGCTGCAAGTATTTCAGCATGGTATAGAAAACACTGGAATGAGCATGAAGAAGTTGAGTGGAGGGTGGAGGTGCAGGCTGGTGTTGATGAACTAAGCTCACTATTTTAAGGTAAGATTTATCTGAAATAATTCGTTTTGAATACAGGGTATTTTATGACTGCTCATACCATGCTGAGGGAAGCTGCTGACAAAATTTCAGATTCAAGGGGAGATGGTTATGAATTCCTATTCTGGGAAAGCTGATGGCTGAGCAGAGTATTCCTGAGGTGACCACAAGACAACTAGACTCGTACATAAATATAGCAGCTGTGGTAATACTGGTACCTCAGTTTACTGAGTTTGCTGCAACACAGAAAATGGCACACTGGATCTGAGCCGGGTTTAAGTCTGTTTATAAAATTGAGGCAGCACACAGTCACCATGCCAATTTTTTACGCTGTTTCTGTACAGTAAGTTTTGTACCATTTTGCTCCAAATTATACTTCCTGCACAGCTTCAGATTGGTTTTGTCTCATATTTTACAGAGGTGTCTATCCTTGAAAGTGCTAAGAATGCAAGCAGAGGCAGAAATGGTATTTTCCAGGCATCCAGAAAAACAACCTATGTGTAAGGAAACATTTAAGCATTTTACATTTACACTTTGGCAGTGAGGGATGACACAGGGAGGGAGGGGATATGAGAATTTCAATACATGCCAGGCAGAAAATGAAAAAAAAAAAAAGAAAGACTAATTCAGCTTCTATGTACATAAATGATACCATCTTTGTTGATACTAGATATACATTTAACCTCTAAGGAGTAAAGGCTTAACTGTGTTCATGTGTCAGTAAATGTAATTTTAAAAGTGTTTTCAAGAGAATATCATAGGTCAGTGAACAGAGTTGCCTGGGTAACCAAATCTCGTTCATAATTTAAAGCGGGGAAATCCAGGCGATGGGCAAGCTTGCAAGAAGTTTGCAGAACATCAGTCAGCCAGTGGGATGTCCCAGTCAGCAACTCCACCAGGAGTAAGGAATCCCTGGGTGAAATGGTTCAGAGTTTTGGAGGCATAAGCATTACTTAGAAACAAGCAAACATGCGCACAATCTCCAAAATGCATATATGAGGATTATTTTCCTTTTTTTTTTTCCACTAAGTTCATCCCCTAGGGAAAAAATAATTTAAATAAAATTCTGCTTTTTGAAACAGGCATCGCCCATAACCTGCCCTGGACCTAAGGAAGCTCTCACAGGAACCTGTCAGGATGGAAATGGCAGGGCTGCTTCCTCCCGAACTGCTCTGGCTGGGGCTGGACAGGGTAGCACTTGCAGCACCTAACACTTACCCGCTGTGGTGGACCATCCTCGTACTGAGCTGGGGAGACCAGTAAATTAACTGAGAGAGCCGCAACGCTAAGGAAATGTCCTCTGCTGGCTTGCAGAGGCTTGGCCAGCCAAGAAACTGGCTTACCAAAGCAGAGAGGTAGAAACAGATTGTGGGCAACCTGATGGAGGGGCCAGTCTCTGCCCAGTGTGGCCATCAGATGGGTGACATGCCTCTGAGGAAAATGTGAAGCAGGAGAGGGCCCCAAAAGCTCCATTTAAAAACCTAAAAACACCCAGCAAGACAGGGCCTTTACTCGAATTACACAGTTGAGACACATAAGCTGTCAGTAGAAAAATCAAGAGAATGAACCTCTGCCTTAATTAAAAGCTCAATTCAATCACTACATCCCCTCACAGCTACTACTTCCTCACACACTCTACACCTACAGTGTCACCTAACGTGCTCTTTAAATCAAAACATAAGTATGTCGCTTACTAGGATCACCTTTTGCTTTCTGTTAGGTTCAAAAGACCAAGCATGCTGAAATGAAGGAATATTAATTATTTTTGTATTAGCTCCTGGTGTATTCTAAACCACAAGCCATTTAATTCCTCAAAAAAATTAATGAGAATTGAGTTATAATAAACTATTGACCAAATACAGCATAGGACCTAGCCTCTGCAGATGCAATGCAAATCACATTAAATGTGTGCCTTTAAATTTGCAGCAACAGCAAATACATATTAAAAATATATACAATTTGCTCTATGAAACATTAATATGAGCATCAGACAAAAAGCAATGGAACTATCAGAGGTTTTTTGTGTGTAATGATTATAGGCTTTTTTATTTCTTCTACTGCTGCCTGTTAACATTAGAGATAGGCAAATGGGAGGGGAAAGCATGCTATTTGAGCACCCTAGGTTGTCCAAAGCTCTTATTCAAAGTGTCTAGATTCAAAGAGTAGTTTCAAACTTTCTTAGATCCTATATGCACTCCTTTGGAAATGAAATCTAAATCTCACAAGATATCCATTCTTTTTTCTTAGTATGTGAAAGGAAACTAATATGCCTGCAGTAACACTCGCAAATAATTGCTTCACCTTCTGACCCACAGTCTTGATTTTCCACAGAGCTTAGAAATGTCACAGTTCAATACACTATGAATATCTTTCACCTCAGGAAAAACTTCGGTCTATAGGGGCTCAACACAAGTGAAATGTGTGTCTAGTTTTTCACGGATATATGCATGTCCTGTTAATAAAAGTATCCAACACTTTGTTGCTGCTGGCAGCTTCTGTTCTTATTTTCACTTCACTGTCGTCTACTAAAATAGCAGTCACTGGTTTGTGTGCAAGAAAAATATATGGGAATTTCTGAATATGAAGTGCAAAGAACTCTCTCTAAAGAGAGAACTCTCCCTAAAGACAAACAGATGTATACATACAACATACTTCAAATACAGCTGATAAACATGGCTACAAGGAATAGAATGAGCAGCAGTAAAACTAAAAGGCTTATTGCAAATTACTATGGACCAGCTCCTCAACTGACAGGGGAGCATCCTTGAATGAAATCCTCCTCTGCTCAGAAGCCCACTACCAGGTGCATCACTTCAGCTGCACACAACAGCCTCTAAGGCTGTCTCATCTACCACACACTGGAATATCCTGCCAAAGCAATCTATCAAGAAGCTAGAGTATCTGATGGTACCTACTATTCTCGAGCAGGAAAGCAGGATACCTGTCACAGACACTGAGCAGCAAGGTAGCTGCTTCAGCCTTCTTCCTTCCGCATCTCCTTTAGTACAGCGCTAAACCTAACGGCTTGGGCTGTGAGCACCCGGGGGAGCCCTGTGTTATGTGAGATGATAGGATGTGTTAACTGTAACTAAGAGAATCCTCCACTGTTCAATGACAGCAGTTCACTAAATGAGTGGCATAAATGAGCAGCACTACTGTTTGGAAATGAGCTGCAGATCTCATCTTATGTCCCAGTAAGTAATTAAAAGTCATAAAACCCCCCTGTATTTTCACTTTTTGAAATACTATTTTTTAGCTAGAAAGGACCTTGTAATTTTGTGTGTTCAAAAATAAATTACCAGAGCTTTATTATGTAAAATCGTAAAACTGTAACCTACACATACATGTTTTACAGGCTGTGGTATCTTTGCTAGCAACATAAGGAATATTTGTTTAATTTATATGCAGAGGGAGGACTGAGGTATCAAGAACAAATTGCAGTAAGAGGTGTTGAGAACAGAAGATCTGAAGCAGACATCTATTTACAGCAATTCAAAGCTGCACAAAAGAAAAATAAAATAAAATCTCTATTACTGAAACAGATGTTTCTGAGATAGGAAAGCATAAGCAAGAACATCCCAACATCTGGAAATTTAAGTGGTAGCAAAAACTGTAGGATTAAATTAAGATAATAGGTCTAAACTACTAGAAGGGCGTCTGCGAGGCAAACCAACTGTCAATGAATTAGCTGGAAAAAGTCCTTTTTAAGAAGGTGAGCCATTAAAAAAATATTTTGGCTTTCAGTTTATTAACTGACTAGGAAGAACACATACGAGAATTTAAAACTTAAAATTAAATATCCAAGTCTTCCTGGACGTTATATGAAGAAGTCCACCTGTGTCAAAAACATAAAGCAGCACTGGAATCCAGATAGCAGAAGCTGCCACGTGTGTAAACTTTGACATGAATAATCATTCTTACTTGAAAGCCATTCTTGTGATCAATAGGCAGTTAAGCGATAGAATATACTACTCTACTGATACATATATGGATATATATAATAGAATATACTACTACTACATCAAGCTGCACATGATTCTATTTCATATTTCTACACCATCACTGAAACACCAGAGAGCTGTGAAGTAGCTGTTCCAACAGAGTACTTTCTTGACTCAGATGACCATCCTGTGTCCTTTTGCTAGGCACCTCATGTAAGTCAGAGAAGGCAGTACAGAACAGGATGTTTTTTAAACCAGCATTTTTAAAACAGGATGTTGGTAGAATGATTTTCAATATTATTTTAAGAAGTCATCAGAATTTTTTAGCATCCACTTAAAATACTCAGTTGTTTCCATTTTTTATATTTAACTTAAAAGACGAGGTATCCAAAAGAACTACATTTTAGGTGCAAAACACAAGCATCATCAACTAGCTAAATGTGATACATGCTTTTGAGTTATCTTTCTCAGCTCAAAACCTAGGCAATATTAACTTATGCAGTAATTTATTACCCTTTATTTCTTCCTTTGACTTTGAGCTCTTAATACCTGCACAATGTTGCTGCCTGCAAAACTGGCTCGTCTCCATATCCGCCCTCTGACCAAAGCCTCGTTTAACAGGTGAGCTAGTTTCCGTTCCATCTCAGCCTGAAACACTTCCTCCTGAATTCGGTGGTCGACGACACCCAAGAGAACTACATTGCAGAGAAAGTAACCCGAGAACACAAATTAATTAGTAAAGCTTTTCAGTGTCTTTTCTGCAACTTCAATTACAAGCTTTGAGTCACCCTGTGACAGCTCATGGTCAATTCAGGAGCAGCTGTATTGATATGAGAATACTGCCCGGTTCAGCTGGAGGTTACAGGCTAGAAAGAAAGACATTGACAGAAAGACATAGACAGACCCAAGATCTTGAAAAAAACAGTTTCAATTCTAAAAAACCACAAACATATGAGCATCCAGTGAATTGTTTAAAAACATATAAAAGAAAAATACGGTCTAAATTGTCTGCTTCAACTACTTTCAGTCAAAATGTTATGTTCAGAAGTGATATAGAGGTGGAGATGGGCAGTGCAAGAGTTCAGAATCAAGGAGAAAAGGTAGAACAGAAGCACATTAATGAAGCTGTGTATTCCAAGTGCACCTTCTTTAGATAAGATAAACAAGTATGCCAATCATAACACCAAAGAACTGGTTAGTAGCCCTGCCCCTTTCAGTTTCCAGTGCCAGGTCTCTGGGGCAGCTAATGCTGAGAAGAATCCCAGAGGAACAACACATAGGAAACATGAAAAAAGTGTGGACCTTAGCCAACAAGATGGCATCCAGTAAGAGAAAAGTGGAGTAAATGGAGTGATAGTCATCAAATGACCTAATTAACTCACCACTGACTGCGGTAAAATAATTCAGTTTCCATTCCAGCGCCTCTCCACTAACATGGTTTCTATTTTGTAGAAGTCCGTTTCCAGCACATGTTTTAATGTTTGGTTTTTTAAGCATGGTGATTAATAAATTATTACAAATAAATAACATTTTAAGATTTTTTAATTAAAAAAAATATCAAAACCACTTTTTCAATTTAAAAATTTTCATTGCGTTATGTCAGAAAAAGGAAACCTTTTCATGATTTCTCACAGAGATCAACAGCATCTGTCCTCTAAATTCAATCCTAGACTAAGTACCTCAGAACTAAATAGCAAAATAAAAGGACAGTGGCCGTAGGCTATTCTACACAGCAAGTAGAAGACTCTTCTTGCCTCTGTACTGAATTCAATGAATTATGCTTAATAGCATGAACTGTATTCTACAACTGAGAGGGACAGCTACAGACAACATTGCATATACCAATGTTTTATGACTGTTGGTACAAATGCACATGTATCTGGGTAATCTAATATTAAAAACCTTTATGTGCATAAATTCCATCATTTTTCATGTCATGATTCATTACTCTTACAATACAATATACAGACTGAAAGGATTGACCCAGTCAAAGTCTAGTAGCTCTTCCCAGGCTGCCTGCAAGAACTATGATTACAAAAAATTCCTCCACAGCTAAAAAGATGCAATTTGCTTTCAAAATCTTACAGTTAGGAAGTTTAGAAAAGCCCAAAGGGACGCAATTTCTGACCTGGAAGAACCCTCTTCTTACTGAAGGATCTATGGGAACCTCCTTAAATAATAATTAAAAAATAAAATAGTGATAAAAAATAAAACAATTTTAAAATTTTTTTTTTTTTTTCACTGGAAGGGTTGTCAGGCACTGGAACAGGCTGCCCAGGGAAGTGGTTGAATCACCATCCTTGGATGTGTTTAAAAGCCGTGTAGGTGTGGTGCTTAGGGACATGGTTTAGCAGCGGACTTGGTAGAGTAGGGTTATGGTTGGCCTGGATGATCTTAAAGGTCTTTTCCAACCCAAACGATGCTATGATTCTAGCAACAACCACCAAACCAAATCTAAGGCTGAGCAAGAGAGAGAGAGGGTGGGGGTGTGACCAAAAAAGCCAACACAAATCTCTAAGGAAGGATGACACTGGATGTGGGATGCACATATATAGCTTCTCTCATGTTACTGAACATGATCTGAAATTCTTCATTTTTCTTCTCTAAAAGTGTCTGGGCTCCAGAAATTAAGTTGCATCTTGTCTTCCTGCTTAAAAAGCAAAGTGGGTCACTGGTGAGAAAAGATAGGGATATCTGAAAAAAGAGTAAGTCTATACAACTTGTGAACTACAGGTGGTAAAGTAGTGGGAAGACAAAAGTGTGTGCAGTGGGGCATCTGCACCCTAACAGCAAGTTTGGTAGGCACGGGCTGGTCACTGTTCAGGCTTTCTGCTTGAAAGCAGGTAGGACCTACAGCATGCAGGCAACCTCAACAGCCTTTAAGCATCTAAACGTGACAGCTCAATCATATCTAAATTATAGAATAAAACATCCAGAAGTCTTGGGTGGAAGGATCTGCTGTGAATGAATCAGAAAAGATCAATGAAGTGCAATGAAACTCTTTCATGTACTCTGAATGTATCCATTTTCATTCTGCTTTATTCCCAGTGTGTTTTGGTAGAAAGTACCACACAGATAAAATTTTAATTTTCACTTAAAATAAAATAAAAACCTAAAAATCAATGTGGTATATTGATAGCATGCAGAGTAGACACTTCATGCCTGACAGTGTAAGCTAACTCACTAAGAATGCTTCACAGACAAAAACTACTTTTGTGCATTATCAAGGAATTGCAGTAGCTCATTCTAGATCTGGGAATTACATTTCCCAGATATTCCAGGTCACTAAGCCTTTGGTTTTAGAATTTATTCAGCTCAGGCACATTATTACCTCATAAAAATGCAGCACCCCTAAGCTATCGATATTTATGTAGGCTAGCTATCTTGCTAACAAAAATAATTGCACTGTTACTTACTCACAAGAGACTGTACGTACCTGTTCTCACCCAGGAAGATTTCATCAACTGAGACACATTAAGCTTGGGATAATGAAAGGCTGAGGGAAAAACAGAATGGAAGAAAAACATCCATAAGAACAGTATTCTCAGCAACATATACAAAAAAAGAAGCCACTTCATAATTTATACTGTCAGTAAGCGTCTTATTTACACAGAAGTATTGCTAGTCCTGAGGCTATGCAGACGCACCAGTAAGGAAAATGCTCCAAACATACACTCCCCAGTTCGTCTCTGAACAAAAAGAAGCTAACTGAAGCCGTCACATTTATTACCTGAAAGACTTCAAGCTGCTGTACCAAGGTCATTGCTCCTAGAAACGCAAAAGCTCACTGCCTGAATTGTGACTCTTACTGAGCTAGCTGTAGGATTAGACTTCTGCTCAAAGGGCAATGAGGCAACTCATGAGTGTTTCAGAATGAAAGGAAAACCTTTTCTGAGGCAGAAACATAACACTAATGTAAAACATAATATTACATATATCTGTGTTCCAGACCTGTGCTGGGGGAAGCATTTAAAAAATGCAACCTTGATACTTTTTATTTTTTAATTCATAAATAAATCCATGTAGAAACACTGCTGTAGACAAATCTCTCTGCTTTTGTGTTTGGCTTGGTGGTTGCAAGTTTCTTAATGTCTCGATTTTTCCAAAAGAGCTGTATTTGAAAGCAAAATCCTTGCCCCTGTGATGTAAATAAAGTTTATTTCTACTGACTTCAGAGGGATAAGATTTTTCCCAACGTTTCCACTGGAGAGCAGTAAAGATATGTTGGGAAATATATGAAGATGGGGGCTGGGTCAACCATTTCCTCACAGGAAGTCTTAAGCTTCACTTTGGCAATAAGGAAAAGGAACGGTCTTAACTTTCTCAAAATATTTAATCCAGATGCAGTTTGCTAAGGATTATACAAAGGCTAATCTTTAAACCATTTCATGGATAGAAAGAATGCAGCACACAATTAAATGACCTGGTCCATGCTAGATCAATTTAGAGTAAAGAAGTATTCAGCTGTAGCATAGTTTGCCACTATTGCATGTTTCAGAGAAACAGAAGATTACAATTTTTCTAATTTAATTATGCAATAATTTGTGGAGTAGCTGACCTCTGCCAGCATACCCAAAACCTGATTCTTTAGCTCTTGCCTTGACAAAAAAAAAATGTTTAAGGGCAAAAGAATCACTTGTTATGTTGTACCTTTTATTTTCACAGATTTATTAATAGTCCTATGGAAAAGAAAAAAAAGAAAATTTGGTTATTCCACCTTTATTTCAATAATAGCACCACTAGCTTCAAGAGAACCACCTGGGAGGTACTTTGTGGTAAATACATATATGTCTGGGTAATCTAATAACCTAAATAAAGGGTAATCTTAAATACACCTACTATTAAGAAGGATATCAGAATACAGTCCTTTACTCTGCACAGAAAACACCGGCCCTTTATACACTGACCAGAATGTGTCAAATTTTCAGAACTCTTAGACACAAAAAGCACCTCAAAATCCCTTTAAACAAACACATTTATTTTTGGCATGCTGCTACATGATTCTCCTGATTGCAGCTTTTAGATCGGACTTTTATTTACTCTAGTTGTGCAATTGTTTACTTCCATTTAGAAATACAACCTGGACAAAAAAATCATAAACTAAACTGTATCTGTTGTTTTTCCAAAGCATGGGAAGAGCAAGATAAGAAAAATAAAAAACTTTCCAATGACCATAAAGCTTTGAACTGCTAGCAGTTGTGAGTTTTTTCTTCTTTTAAAACAAAATAATGTTTTGCCTCAGTATGTGATGTGCTTTTCACACTTTTTCTAATTAGTACTTGAAAATTATTTAATTCATGCAAATTGCTGGATGACTATTCACTTAAACCTTTCATGGAATTAATAAAATTTAAAAATAAAATAACTTGAGCAGAACTAAAATAACTCTGAAACCGAAAAGGAAGATATGCTGTGATCACTGGCAAACCAGGCTGACAAAGCATGAAATTATGGATACTTCTGCAACTGAGACCATGCTTAGAAAATCCAGGTTCCAACTCTTACTCAAGTGTCTCACCAACACACGTAGGCAGATCCTGAGGTCAACTGGAGTCTCAGCTCTGTAGCAAGATCATATTCGCAAGATTCCTAATGCACCCTGGAACTAATGACTAAAACAGCACAGTGCTGTTATTCTGAGGGGGAAGCTGGACAGAAAAAATGCAATTATAAGTTAGATTGCAGCTGGTCTGCTAATGACTAGGGATGCACTAATGAAGTAGATATTAGCATCATCAGAAGATTCTAACATGCATCCCGGAAACACCATAATGCATAACAGCATTGATTCAATGTTGACTGAAAAGGCAAAGGGTCGCCTAGTCACCCAGAAACCTCTTGACAGCAGATTGAAGCACACCACTTGGGCAACACAGCCTTTGTCACATGTTCCAACAAGGATCTCTCTGACCCTCTCATACGGAGACGAGTGACCATGCAGGACAGAACTGGTACCATATTGATTGTTCTTATTTCTGATAAATGGAGGAATAGTAATAGGAAGCCTGGAGGGAATGCAATATTTGAAGTGAGAAGGCATCAACTGAATAATAAGTTTCCATGCAAATATTGGGGTGTAGGCAATAGTAACACACTGTATCTGCTAAAAGTCTAATCGAAAATCCACCTACGAAAAATTGCCAAATACTTCTGCAGACTTTGGACTCTACCATATGATTTTATATTATCCTGTTGGCCTTGCAACATCTCCAAGACCTCTCAAATAGATGCCACCCATCAAAGTGCTACTTATGGCACTGAAAAAAATGCAAGTTCCAAGGCAACTCTCTCTATTTAAAGTCATAATAAAACACAGACATTTATTCGGGGTAAGTTAATGAAGGTCAGAATCCCTCATCTAGTCCACAGGTAGCCTTTGCCTGTCCTCAGAGAAATCTTCCAGCCATGAAGAGATACCAAATATTTCCTCTCCTATTGTTTCTAATGAAGTAGCACCCTAGAAATCTGTGTGGGGAAAAAAAAAGTCTGAAAGTTTCCAGGCTTGGCCACTCCAGCAGCCCTATTTCTGCACAGAACAGTCCATTCTGTCAAACTAACAACTTTCACCACTGACCCTGACTCTAAATGAGTGGAAAAAAAATCTGACAAAAAAATTCCTGTTGCTAATGATGTACTGCACAGAGAAAAGTCACACAGTTAAAAGTATAAAGAGTACATATTAGTTATGTAAAAAAATCCCAACAAAACCAGTGAAAGGACTGCTTGTGAAAGACAACATGAAGTGAACAAGCTGCACGGAGCAAATACATTCCTTCAAAACAAGGCTTGTATTTGGGATATCGATGGCAAGGTCTCACTTCACTTAATTTTGAGATACAGTAATATTACACAAGTAGCTTTTCCTTAGTATGAATTGACAGCTCAGCTCAATGACAAATGGTTTCTTTTTCTTCAGATGTAGACTATAAAACTTAGAAAATCATATACAGAGGTCTCAAGGGGGGAAAGAAAAAGTCACCAGCACAAGTACGAACCTTTAGCATGCCTGATAACTGAAGTAACAACTAGCACAGAACGGTATGGGATGGAACATTTCATATTTACATGTAAACAATAACACACATTATTTATATGCAAATAAGTAAATAGCCAAAATTCCACCAAAAATTCACACCAAAAAGCAGAAGGTTGCATATTAATTTGCAAAGAGCAAAGCAGCTACCTAAGGAAGATCCTTAGAGCACCCTCCCTGCTACAGCTGCTCTGTTGACCAAGGGAGAGCACGTGTGCAGAGAGTTCAGGGCCTTGAAAACAAGAACATTTAGGCATCTTCCTGCCGAAGTAGCTTTGAGCATCTGGCTGTTGGTCATCCTCAACAGACTGCTGAATAAGATGTCTCAAGAACGATCTGCCCAATGCTGAGCCTTTGGACATGATTTCTGGCTCTGAATATTGAAGATCTAAAATCCTTTGGCTCAAAATACAGTCACAGCAACAGTGCAATAAACTGTAGAAACAGCTAAAAATATCCGAGTGTGCTTGCCTCGCTTATAAAAGCATATGAGCTACATTCATTATTGTGCTTGCTGACAGACGGACTCAGAGCTCTAACAAGCTGAGAAACTGTGTTCCCACTTTGTTGACTTATCAAGTGGCACCATGTCTGGTATTCCAAAACAGTGACTACAAACGCACCAAAGCACTATTGAGGCCAAACTAGACAAGTTCAAATCAAAATGAGCTGTCCTGCAGTGGGCTCAATCTACAGTAAATTTGAGTTCCTCTAGCAGCAAGCAAGCCAAATGCTGACAAGATGGTCCTTGATTTAGGGCACCACCTCCACCAAATCCTTGTATTTTCTACATGGCAAACTTTGGGAAGATCTCATAATGCCTAAAAATTCTGAATTACTAAATAGAAAATTAATATGTTTTCTTTAATTTGACTACATGTATTTTAATGCAACATTACATGTTTTGAAAATTTAGCGTAGACAAATTTGAAGGTTATCTTCAAAATTTCTCTCTCAAACAAGTTAAGAGACACCACCACCACTAAACTCTAAGATCTCTGAAGCAAGTGCTACACTCTCTTGGCAGCATTCATTCCATAAACTATAGCAGCAGTTAGGTAGGGTCACTGAAGGCAAGGGTATAAAAATAGCTCGTTTAGCTGCCGTCATCCCTGCTACTGGGGATGCGCACCAAAGAAACAGTGTTTTTCAAGAGCTCCAAATGCGAGAATCTGTGAATAAAGTGTAGCGTGATAGATTTCATCACCACTGATGAGTAACTCTGTCTTCCTACTCTAAGGGTCTGCTTAGGGACTTGAGGTTTGGTATTGTTTGGGGGGTTTGATGTACTTGAGGAGAGGAAGAATAATTTTGTGTTTGAAGCCCAGAGGCCTGTGCTGGAATCTGCAGGAAGGAAATGACCACACTGTTGCCATACTTGTTTGAAATGGCCAGCAGCAATAAAGAAACAATTCCTGAAGCTTCAGAAACAAAGCTATTTCTATAACTCACCCACAGTTTTGGACATGCCACTGTGCTAACAGAGGCTGAATTTGCCAGGCCGCAACAGTCAACATGTACATTACTTCACCACAAATCCTCAGAGTAGCCAGGAAAGGAGGAGAAATTCGAATGGGACCTTTTTCCAAAGGCACTGCCTGACCTCTTCACTCATTCTACTTTGCACAGCTTCCTCATTAACATGTGAGCTATCACAGAACTCTACCAGCACTGGCCAGGAATCAGCCCCACTGATGTAGTGGCCCAACACTATAAGCATGCAGATAACACAGGGAGAGCTCCTGCTGTACATGCTAAAGAAATTACCTTCAAATTTCCTTTTAGGAAAGGGAAATAAGGAGAACAGCATACATACATGTTTAATAGGACCAGCCTGTCTCTCAGGATACACTGGCCTTGGCAGAAATTCTGTTATCATTTAATTGCACTGTAGCTCCATCGCACAGTCCAGAAGCTGGATTCTCAGCAAGGGGCAACCTGCAAATTCACTACAAATATCACTCCAGAATATGTGGAGAAAGCTAAAAACTGTAGGACCTGATGTGTGTGCCATAACAGGAAAAAAAAGCCCCATGACACTGAAAATAACACCCAAGAGAATAAAAGTAGTAAACTTTAGGGCAAAGGTGCAAAAGAGACTATGCAGAGTAAAGAGAAATGTCTTTCAAGCAATCAAGCCAAGAGCAACATTTACTTTGAATTCAGTGAGAGATAAAGACCACAGCCTGCAAATTGAGAAATTATGCGGCCTCACAAGGAACAAAAGAAATTTTAGTCATCTATAGACAAGGATTCTCAAGGCTTTTGGTCTTGGCTCAATCAAATACAGCTATCACTGCACAGGTACAGTCTGTATGAGATTGACTGAAAGCAAAAATGTTTAAAGGAAATAAGACAACAACCTGCAACATCGTTTAATTGATTACGGGAGCAGAGGGTTCAAAATGTTGAAAAAGGAAACAAAATGTTTAAAAAATTAGTACATTTAAACTACTTCAAGTTACTGGGTAAGTATCCTATGCAATCATCTTATATAGAACTAAAGGTGTTATAGAGAAGAACGTCTGTTGACAAACACTCCCTTCTAATACATTTGTTAACGTACTACTGCACAGCCGCATAATGAACAGCAGTTGTCATTAGGCCTGATTTTCCACTAGACATTTAACTGTACAGAGGGAATCACTGTATCAGGTGCTATGCACCTATATAGCTCACAAAAATAACGCAAAGAATTAAAAACTTGTATTGGAAAGCACAGTGACATAGGAGAAAGTGGGAATTAACGGACTGGGTTAACAGTGACACCTGCCACCAGGGAAGGCAAGTACTGTTCTCTCATGATCTTGCTTAAGTTCATGAGACATTTGTCATGAACTGTCCATTAGTGCACAAGGATAAGTGTTGAGTTTAGAAACTTAGCTTGTATTTATGAGACTGAGGTCATCTGAAAAATCTAATCAAACATAACCTGTCAAGGCTGAGTGTCAAGCACAATCTGCTATGCAGGCAGTTCCCATTAATCTAAGTTTAGGATAGCCACGGTCTGGAAAAAGTGCACAGTTAAACGCAACACAAAGCCCAAAGTATTAAACTCTATTGAGAAGCAGCAAAGGCCTCTGTAGACATATCCACAGACACACACCTCAGATAACACTTCACAGCATTATTGATGAAAGTGACTTTTTTTTTTTTTTTTTTAAAATCTGGACTAAGACCAGGGAAAATGAAGCTAGGTTAAACATAACTGGCCCAGTGCAGAAGGAAGAGATGATGACAGAAGCAGCAAGTTGCTGTAACACTGATATGCAGTACCTGAGCAGAGAGAGGCATGTGTTTGCTCTGCCGAATTCATGACGCAAGTCAGGTACTTGATGCTGCACTATCACGACACAAAATTACTTTAAAATTGTAGCAGAAAAAATACTAAAAAAAGTATTTTGCAGTCTTGGCAAACAGCAAGTACTCACGTTCAGCAATTTGCTGCACAGGAAAGCCCAGGTAGAAGCTGAATTCCACTACAGACAAGTTTCTTAGCTGCTCACTGACTTCAGATCCATTTAGAAAACCGTATCTATCTCGGACTGCAAAAACAATGCTCACGGGGCCTTGCCGAAATGCTACCCCAGGCCTGCTCAGAGTTATATTCAGTATCTGAAAATACAAGATTGAAACATGTCAGTAAAATCAAATCACTAGCATTCCCATTCTTTCCTTGGCAGTCTATTTTCTTTTTGTAATATGAAGAGGGAAGAGCAGTTCACATTGAAACAGAGGAATATCTATTCTAGGCTGTTTCAGCCTGCTGAGTCTCAGAAGAGGCAGTTACATGCGAATTCCTCTTCTAAGAGTTATCCTTTAAGGTCAATCATGGCCCAGAACAATCTAAAAACTACAAGTTCAGAAAATGATGAAAAAACCACCTAGAGAGACAGTCAATAAAACAAAAATACTGATAAAGAAATCTTAGATGGCTATCAAACTGTGCGGAACAGACAACAAGAGACTATGGTAAAGAAACCCTCTGAAGATGGATGTTCTCTGGATCAAAACCTCCTGCACCACACACGCCCAGACCCTACGACTGGTTAGAAGCATTATTTTGGCACCCATGTGCACAGCAACTGTGTTAATGTAGACACACCTCTTCTAGACAGTAAGGACGTATCTGAAATACAAGGTTTTTAAGCTGTTAGTCCAAGACATTGTGAGACAGAACTCTTCAGTCTATCCAATCATATTTTGTCATTCTGTTGTACAGTTCTGAGCACTTTAATATACGTACTATGTAGTATTTCAGGTGCTATGAAGTTTATGTCATTTTTCCTGCTATGCTTTTTTATTTTAGAGTACCACAGATGGGCATTTATGGTACCAGTTAAATAACACAATAAAATTTTTACTAACTTTGGTATTACAACAAAGCTAGGTTAAATTTAAGAATTCAGACAGAAGAGGGGCTTGGTCTCATTAAGTTGAATTACTGACTTCCCAGGGACTTTTAAGCTCTGCTGTGTGATTCAGTACCCAGCACATATGCAATACATGTCATATCCAAGTTCCAGTAGCAGCTGCCATGGACATCAAATAGTGCTGTAAGTATTTCTAGACCTCAGAAGCAACTAGCATGTTTGCTCACATAGTACCAGAGTGCATATCACTCCTATGTTCCCTAACAGGATCCCGAGTGGCAGTGAGATAGATCTGAAGGTTGTCTTCCAACAAAAACATTCTAACCGCACCCTACTCTGCAATAGTAAAATTTGATGGGAATAACTCCGATAAGGGTTGGAGCAGCCTCTATATAAAAAAGTAGGAACTGTACTATATTCAATCATGCTTTTGGATATAAATCATCACCTTTGAAAAAATTATCTAAGAGCTTGAAACCAGAGGAATATGTGGTGCCACATTGTTTTGTAGAGGAAAAAAAGCCTGACTTCATAACAAAGCCTCATAGTTCTATGTGATCTAGATGGCAAGTGGTAGTCAATAAAAACCTAGCTCGTTTTACTGCCTGGATGAAACAAAGGACAAAAAGCTGAGGAGAAAAAGGGACAGACACAAAACATGCTAATAATCTTACCTGCACAGTGAAGTTGTAGAATTCCTGATGTTTGCTCACTTCCCTGAATGCCGTTGCCAGCCCTTTCTCAATGCGCTGGCTAAAATTGCAGAACCTAACATCTACGTTCTGAGGCACAAACTGAAGGACTGAAGGCAAAGGGTACACATTACTTCTACAGACAAGTAGTTCCATGAAAGAGAACAAAATGAGCAAGAGAATTCACAGGGCTATCACTTTTTCATGGAATTCAGGGTATGTTTGGTGAAACAGTGGGTAAAAATAGACACACATTTTGTGTTCACGCAGTAAATGCTCTATTCATTAATATCTGTTGCAGCAGCAGATTACTAAAAGATACTAGTGACAAAATGCCCATCATTTCCTCTCGTATACTGAAAGACCTTCACTACAAACACGTGGCTAGTTTTACATGACTTGAACAATCAACTCTGAGATCTTTAGCAATCAACAGATCAATGGATGTCTTAAGGAAAAAAAGCAACAAATCTCCTTTTCTTGTAGATTGAAATACAGTATTTAGCTTTCCAGAAGACCACATATTGGGTCCATTAATACACATTATTATCAGTCTAACACTTTCAAAACACTTAATTAGCAAACAATCTTTTAAATCTAGATACATGCACTTTATAGTCTTTCACAGGAGAGAAAGAGCGAGCACAGGAGACAGAGTTGAGTGTCTATCTATATAACCGTGTTAAGCAGTGGACAAAGACATCACGTCTGCACAATTAAAGAAGTGATATCTTACAATTATTAACAGAATAGAAAGAGAATATGAAACATACCTAAAAAAAAGCACTATGGTTGACATTCTTGAACTCTCTCTGCCTCTACACTCAATCCCTGTCACTACCTCCTTATGCAATCAACCAGTCAGGCAGGTGGTTTTGTTATGCAAACAGTGTCTGAAGAAGATTTTCAATGATACCACTGACTCTCAAGACTCTCAGTCTTCTTAGGAGACTTCTCATAAACTGCTGCCATACAGCAGCTGTGGAAAGCCAAATACTACATGAGCAATCCTCCTGCTCACCAATTCTCCTACATTATGAAGATTCTAAAACGTAGGATTTAAGGTAAACGTAATTTGAAACTTGACTCAAGTATTATAATGTAGCTGCACTGTGATTTTATTAGTAGATGTTTCACATCTTTCACATCACAAGAGAAATTTTTTTTCTCTTCTCACCTTTTTAAGCAAGTAAAAGCACACCTGTTTTGCAATGTGCTAAAAAATTTTTCCTGAAAAAATCATGGAACTATGGGGTTTATCATCTCTCAATCAAGGATCTGGCAAGTATTTCACTAACAACCAAGAATTAAGATTCACAGCAGTAGAACACAGGGTTTTAACTCGACTTTGCATACTTAATCGTAAGTGAAGAAGTGTGAATCAATATGAAGCTACATCTCCTCCTCTTCGTGTCAGGAAGGACTCACCTGTCTGAACTTGGAATCTGTAATCTGGCACAGTGAAAGAAGGATGCAGTGAGAGGATCATGGGGGTCTCACCACGAAGAAGACTGCTGTTCACAAGCACATTTATAACAGCTACTGCCATGTAAACAAAAGGACCTGATGTCACCAAGAAAGCGAATTTGGGGGTAAGTTTATAAACCTACAGAAAAGAAAAAGAAATTTTAAAAAATATTCAGTGTGACATTTGGCAACAGTTTAGACCTACGTAGTCTCACACATTTCAAAGCCACATCATCAAGAGGCAGGAAAATGCAATCGTTATTTTTCCAAGAGGGAGGACAAACACTCTGATAGTGCTGTGCCTCACAACCTCCGCTCCAGTGCATCAGAGAGGCAACTCCCCCGTGCACCTACTAGAATCTCTTCAGTACAACACACCAACCTCAACACTTCTTGATTTATCATGTCAGCATAGTAGCATTCCCCCTCACCTCCATCCCCTTGGACTACACGAGTTCCTACACAAAATTCCTGTTTCTTTGCTGACCTGCTTGCATAGCTTCTGTATTTTAGCCACATACTTCAGAGTGAATACATTTTATACCTTTCATATGTGATATTCAAGGAACAAAGTACACATAACCTGTTTTAGGGATATAATTTTCACACTCAAGAGCATTTTATTCTAGAGAACACTTCTATCTGCTTATTTCAGCACAGTTACCACAACTACAATTTCCCTCTTCCAATTCATGCCCTGATTTTGAGTCTTCTTTAAAACCCTGAGAAGCCTTACTCATCATGTAAAAGAAGCAAGATTGTAAGTTACATAGAAACTTAGGTGAATGTTTACAAACGCCATTTCTCTGTCACCTATGTAAGAAGAAATGGAAGGCTTTTATTTATTTAAACATATTGCAGGGTCTTCTCTCCTTCAGAGAAACTTTCTCAGTATCAAGGACACATGTGTCCCCAGCATTATTTTCTTCCTCTTTGGTTTAATCCCCCAGTCACACTAAAATATTATGAGATGTCCAACATGATGGCCTCACAAATCTAAACCAGAGACCCAAAGGTTCTGATAAATGTGCACCTCTTAGATGAAGAGCTGCTAGCACCTTTGAAGGCTTTATGCTGGTGAAGGGATATGTTAGATATCCTCAACTTCAGGACTAGCCTTATAGAAAAGCACAGCACTACTTAAATTGTGACCCACATGTTCCTTAGTGGTATTTCTGCAACCATGTAAAGTGATGGCAATTGCTGTTTAGATGAGACAGCAAGCAGGTCTTTCTTGTCCTCTAAAATTATGCATTTCAAAGAGATCATCTTCACCAGAAGAAGCTACCTCAGTATCAGAAGGAAATCAAATAAATAAACCTATGTTGCTCATTATTCCTTTCTTCCTTCTTAGTCCACAAATATATGCAACATCCGTCTTTTATTTTAAATTGATTTAGACCCAATAGAACTCAAATTTGTTTGATATGAATAATATGCACAGCTCTTTTCAGTTCCTCTTATCTGAAATTTTATCCTTTTATCTTAGGATGAAATGATCTCTGCAGCTTCAGTTTGTCAAATGGAAACAGCAGTTATAACGGGTAAGACATGCTAAAAGAAAGTTGCCCATTACTTGCAAAGGAGACTACTTAAAAGGCAAGAAAAAGATGAATTAGAATTACAAATTGCAGTGACAATTTGCTGGTGATTTCTAAAGCAATATATGCTGAGTAAGAGAGGCCTGGTGTAGCCAGCACATACTTATGGACTAAAGTTAGGTATTTGTCGAGGCTTGGGCTAGATGATCTCCAAAGTCCCTTCCAACCCCTATCATTCTGTGATTCTGCGAATTCAGACAAGAAAGCAAACTTCTGGTAACTCAGTTGTCTCCATCTCTGACTTGTTGCAGTGTACCACAGACGCAACAAAACCAGCCTACCCTGAACATCCTCCCCCTGAAATTTTGCATCAACTTTTTTTGTTTTAACAACTAAGAGTTTCTCTTTTGTGCTTCAATGCAGCAGAAGAGCAACAGCAGCTCCAGAAGAATAGAAATTTAAAAACCCGCACTTAAGTGCGACTTTGAGGTAGGTAAATTAGAACTACTACAGGTGAAAACAAGAGCTATTTCTCCTTGAGATACTGCAGGGCTGTCTATAGTTAGTTCTCTACAACCTAATTCAGATGACAGGAGTAATATTAGTCATGTCATTGTGATGCTGTCTATAAGCCAACTCACAGAGTGCAAAGTTGTCTAGGATAGATAAGCACGGCTCATGACTCTTGATTCAGAAACGAGAATACCTACTCTAGGCATGGTTCACAAACTCGGCTGTCCATCCAACTCCCTCTTGGAGGTTTCACCTCTACTGCCAGGACAGTGAGATGCTAACAAATTAGTTAGTTGAACCACCACATTTAGAGTGCCACCTATTAAGTAAACAAAGACAAATTTCTTACATGAAACAAGTATAAATTTCCTATCTTAACACTCTGGGCCAGAAAGCCAGAGAAACATGAAAAAATCTCCAGGTGCACCTTGGAGCCATTCCCACAGCCAAAGCAGAAATCTTCACTAGGAGCAGAGAACTCTTAGACCACCTTAAGTTGGACTATCTCCAAAATGAGATCCCTTCTCCAGAGCTGGATGGCTAGCTCAACTCTGCTGTTTCCAGGACACAACCTATCTCACTCAAAGTACCCTCACCAGAGAGAGCGAGCTTTTAGTACTGAAAGATTTCAAATCTCAGTTTACTAGAGGCTACAACAGCATTTGGGAAAAACATCACTGTATGCTTACTCAGTCCCTTATGATGATCCGTAAGCATTTGCTATTGATTATTGTCCACTGAAATATTTGATCAGATGCACCTTTACTAAAATCTAATCCATGCCTACACTCCACTGTATTATGCTGTGTAAACATCTGGCAGAAAGCATAAAACCAATTTCCTCACCACCACCTTATTAAGCATCCTGTAAAGAGCCTACAGACAGCATTTAAATTCCTGAAGATGAGCTTCAAAGGCTCACAGGTCTTAAAAATGAAACAAAGCTTCTGCTTCCACACACATTAGACCCTAAGGCAACAATTCTCACACCTACACGGTACCAGCTAGAATTTCAGCAGCAGTGAGCAGCGATGACACCAGCACAAGTCCACAAGGTGGCATCTTTGACAGAAGTATTTAACTGCCTGCCAATGAACTGATGACCTTACTTTGAAGGCAGAAGTTTACCAATTTTGGATTATAGAAACCAATATGGTAAAGACAGGCCCCAAACCCCATATTAAATAGGGCAAAGTGGCTGAGGTGTACATCATACTGCATGATAAAATTTCCAAGCACAAAGGAGGCTGGTGAAAATCTTTTTCCTGTTGGCATGAACTTAATGGCACCAGGGGTCCTGGCAGCGAGTCACTGCCAACACTATTTTACTTCACACTCCAGCACAACAAAGTTAAATCTAGGGAACGCTGTATAACAGATTTTACCCAAGTGTCATACGGTTTACATTACAGAAAGTTGACAAAAATTACTCTTATTCAAACAATAGGGTATTCTTCTGCAGATGCAACACATCGAGACCAAGTGGAAAGAACAAGCTTTAAAATTTTAGGTTTTCTTACTTTACTGTAAGGGCTTTTGCTAGGAAGAAAACTGACAGAAGTTTTTTGTATTACACAGGATTCAAGCCTGTCTCCTTTTATTTCCACTTCAACAACTCATAATGTTTGAAATAATAAAGCAGCAGAGACCAAAGTTTCAACTGAAAAAATTTGGGGAAAAAAATGTTTTAATTCTTTCACTGTTAAACTTCATTTGTACTTAAAGCGAGCAGCAGTTATATCCATTCTTGCCATGGATTTTATTTTTAAAGCATATGTTACTACCAAGTTAAATTTAACAAGACTGTCTTCTGATTTGCTGTGTATTACATCAGAGCAAGGGAACAACATCTGTGAGCTGTAACAGCAGACACAGTAAAAGAGCAGCTTAGAGAAGTGCGCTGCTTTACCATAACTTGCAAAGGTTCACACAGCTCCTGGGTACTTGTAACTAACAAAAATGAGGTCTGTTTGATTAAGTTTAGCAATACAGACAAATCCTGTTATAAATTTTGCATTACATCACCAGTCAACATACTGATATTATAGACAGTTCTTTTGAAAAAGTAACAGTTTTGTTAGTACTCTGTCATTAGAGGTAAAGACATTTGCTAGCAGTAATTTTTAGTGCAAAACCCCTCCCCAAGACATCACAAAAACCACATATGATAGCAGCATACTGGCATAAAATAAGCATAATGGATTCCACAGAGATGCCTTCTCCTCCTTTTGATAAAAAAGAATTTGAAAAGAATGGAGCTGGACTAACTGCATTATTTATAAGAACAGTTGCTTCTGAGAAGCCTTAGGGCCAAAACATCCTATTGAGAGCTTTACAAGGCAATAGTGGGCATGAAAGAAAGGAATTTAAAGGGCAAAAAATATAAAGAAGCAAGATATCAGATGTTTGCTCCAATCAACCTTCAAATATTTAGCAGCAGATTTTGTCATACTGCTGTTACTAGTAAGAGGGTAAGCGCTTCCATAATACTGACTTGTATAAGGTCACTGAAAATTAGTGCAGTTCCATTATAATGAACTTTTGACTTCACTTGACTATGCCACTTTGCACAATCTGAAAGTATAATTCAGAAAACAGAAGAAAAAAAAAAAAAGGAGCTTATGGGCAGGTATTGCTAAAAGTACCTAAAATAAACACAATTTATAGTGGCAGTTCACTGTGGCTGAAGTTTGGCAGAAATTCCTAACACTCCAATCTTGACCAGTAGAGAAGTATATTCTCAAATATCAGACAGGAGCTGTTTCATTACCGAGTATGGTGATTACAGCATGAGCTGTCAAAACACAGTTTCCCCACACGGGAATTCTGCTCATGGAGAAACTCAAGTTATGTTCAACATTCAAAGTGCTACTTGAGTTAACTTCATAATGAAAATGAGACCGTGGACTCCAAAAAGTATCATAATGTGGTGCTGGGCTATCACAACTGGATGAACACAGACCTAAAATCTTGCAACCACAGCTGAACCTGCATGTACACCAGTAATTCCATTAAAACATTTCATTTAGTCCTCAGGGTTTAAGTATGGGATTAAACAATGAAGGCACCCTCAAATTACCTCTACAGTCTTTTCCACTCAGTGTTTGAGACAGAGGGGGGGAATACAGCCTTTAAATTTCATCTCAACCAGACACATTTTGAGGTTAGGAAACAACACTGAAACGCAGTTCAAACATGACTCCCTGAATATCAAAGCAGAGGAAGCTTTCAAGAAAAAAAAAAAACAACACAAAAAACCCCAAAAGTGCAGCAATTCCTATCCCTGTGAGTAGGGAAAGGACAGGACTCACACCTATTTGAAGGCTTAACAATAACATCTTACCATTGCACACCTGATTTTTTCCCCTTGCCTTTTTTCAACTGCCAAATCTTGCATTTGGGATTCCACCACTTCCCTGCAAGTGTTGATGGCCTCATTTAGAAAATAAAATAGCACAAGGCTGTGCACAAGGTTTTGTTTTGTTTCAGGTGTTAAGTATATAATCAGCTAGCAGGAGAAACAAACTTTTAAAGGGTTATTTTGAAGGGTAAAAGCTTTTCAGTTCAGTTTCAATTCAGCAGCCACAGGAGGTGAGCAGTAAAGGCAGGGCACTGCTTGCTCACCTCTAGCAAAACCAAGAAAGGTCTGTCCTAGAAAATGATAACATGCTAAAAGTAAAAAGGCTGATGTCATATTCACATTAAAAAAAACCCAAAACAGAATACCCACATGAGTAACATTTAGGTTGGAATAAACCTCTCTCCAATATAGTACCACACGGGTTGCTTTTAAATCAGTTTTAGCCTGTGAACTAAAACCACTATTGCACTGATGAAAGAGTACTTGTACACACTTCATGCCACTTACCTCTAGTTCTACTGATCTCCTGAACTGAACTCTGAGTACTTCTCTGATGGATTCACTGACATTTTGCGGAACAGCTCTTCGGGCCAGCACTGGAAATTAATGTCAGTCAGTAAATATTTTTAGCTTCATCTCATAGGCTTTGCTTCAAAGCTGCATTTTCGATTGTGCAAGGCATGAAGAAGCAGACAATGAGATCAACTGCATCAAACAGATAAGATGATGGACAAGGAAACAGGGTAAGGTGTGACTGTATCCTAAAAAGCGACTGTGCATATAGTTTAAGGAACTCCAGGTTTATTTTCTCTCTCTTGATTTGTTTTTCCATATCTAATGTCTTTAGCATTCTAGTAAAAGAATCTTCTAAAGAACCACTGATGCATTCAAATTGGACCTGAAAGTCGCAGCACACTCAGTCTGACCTGTGCACAACGAGCCTGCTGTCATAATGCAGTTAGTTTTGTAGGCAGTGCATGGAATGCAGATGAAGTCAGAAAAAAGCCACAGAAAATATGCATCTACTTTTCTCCAAATAAAAAGTAAACAAACATGACAGTAATTACTGAAAGGAATATCCACCGAGTAAGAAACTGCTTTAATAAACCCGCATCTCTATGGATGTCATGTCTATGTCTGTTACAGTCACACTTGAGGCTTTGACTATGGTCAAGGAAACAACTGAAAAGTATTATGTTGTCATCCTGCACTTACATTCCATCAGTAACTTTGCCTACAAAACTATTTAAAATGACAGGATAAAAAAAAAAAATAGTCTTCCTTATCACCAGCATAGCCAGCTCACCTTCATATCTGGAGGATGAGATAATGCTTGTTCTGCTTTACAGAAGCTTTTTTTTCTGCAAGTAAGGGCAATAAGGGCAAACTGTGTTGCCTACCACAGAACATGCAGCACTTCTGCAGCTGCCCTGGATTAGTTCCCTGGTACTGTTTTGTTAACAAGCTTGGAAGAGACAGAAAACACCCCAAAAAATCAAACAGATGCTGAGACAATTTTGAAACACACTAATGTCACTTTTTCTGGTTACAAACACACCAAATCCAACTGAAGTGAGTATGGGAGGAGGGAAAAACAAACATAAGCTAGCATGGTAAAATCATTAAAATGGTAACAAAACCCAAACATTTTTTAAACCAACTCTCCTCTTTCATATTACAACATTACCTCACATGCAGGTTTTTTTTACAAACAGCAGCCACAACTGAAAGGAGAAACTTACTCAGTCAGAACATTTAATAGTTTGGCAGAACAGTAGCATGACAGTAACATTCATTTACAACCCATGAAATGAGAAAGCAGCCTCTAATTCAGCATACTTGTATGTACGCATCAGCAATTTTCAAAGACAATTTCATTCTCTGTGCAGCGCAACGTATATGTAACTCACTATCACAATGGACTTTGCTCAAGTGAACTCTATTACTTTCAAGAGAAAATGATAAATTGGTGCTTTTACAGCTGTTTGTCTAAATTTACACTGTTACTTCTTCGAAATGTTCACTCAGCTAATTCAAGACCTGTAATTTAGCTGGGGGTGGTCACATGAGAATCATAGAATCATTATGGTTGGAAAGAACCACCAGGATCATCAAGTCCAACCTTCATCTTAACATCTCTTTAGCCACTAGAACATAGCCTCAAGTGGTACACCTACTTGTTTTTTAAACACCTCCAGGGACGGTGACTCCACCACCTCCCTGGGCAGTC
>JAVSBS010017243.1:0-17120 GCA_033124195.1 Coracias cyanogaster
CTGAATTGCTCAAAGGGACACTGCCAGCGAATGACAACAATGGACAAAAACAGAAGAATCCACAGAACTGCAAAGGTATGTCTGTGGTTTTTTTTAGTACAGCGTATAAATAATTAAGAAAAAAGGAGCCTAGAGTAGAGTTTGATGTTTGAACTCAGCATGATGCTTGGTGATGTTGGAAATGTTTGGTATTCTCATTTCGAGGTGGTTGGAGCTCTTTATGGTGCTCACGTACCGTATCTCCCTGCACTTTTGGTTGCGACAAAACCATTAACTGGGAGAAATGTCATCTTGAGGAGGACTCTGAATAAAGCAGGCCCAAATAGCACATACCTGTGAATAAACACATCTGAAAAATAATAAATAAAAAACTTCAAGGTTCCACTGGTCTTCCTGCTATCCCACAGTAACCTGAGACACGGTTATATTGTCAGAGACTTTCAGTGACACTCCAGGTGACCTGTTGCATGATAGATAATTTCCTTATGTTACACGTAAAACATAATCAATTTTGAACTATTATATTTGTTTCTTTTGAAGTACTGGAACTAATTTATAAGGTTTTTTTATATTTATTAGTGTATTCATATTGCATCTAGTGTAATTCTATATATACACATACATAAAATGCTGCAGCTATAAGGGTTAAAGAATGCCGAAGTCTTGATTCAAAGTCAGTGCCTTGATTGTCCTACTGTCTGCAGGTCTAACAAGCAACAGAATGGAATACATCCTGCATTATGATCTCAGTGTTTACTGTAAACAAATTGTCTCCTAGAAATTTGATACAAAATAGAGGAGGGGGAAAGTTGAGTACAAGCTTGCTGAGTCATTTTTTTACACTTAACATTTTCCATGGAGGCATGTAAAGATAAGAGGGGTATTTTTCACATTAGTCATCAGAAACTGATGCAGGACATTATTAATTTCTACACAGAGAGGAGAGTTTCTATTTCTAGGTATTTTTCAGTTTTCTTAAGCGGATTGTCAATGGAAAAATAAATACAATGGGAGCAAGCTGATTTCTTGTTCTGCCGGACAGTTCTTTAGACACAGCCATAGCACACCCAGTCAAATTCAGCTGAGGAACAACTGAAAAAGTAAAATTTATTTCTGCTATATAATTTATGAACTGTTTATAAGGTTCCTAATACCCTGGCTGTATTATAATTACATTATATGTTAAAATATATTATAATTATATTATTATCATAACATTTGAATATAACACTTAGGACAAAAATACTCAGCATGTGGTTTTTCTACTACCTGGACTCCTTGAAGCACCACATACCAGCCATCAGTAGCTTTACCGTGGCAGGTAATGCTCTGCAGTTATCACCGTGCCCCAAGTATTCCACCTTCACCAGGAAAACTGTTTGAAAATGGATTCGGTGTACGAGCGCAGCCAGAGAAATGATGTTACTTCTCTCTTGTTGCGTATACACCTGCCATACAGTCTGCACAGGAAACGTTGCACCTCGTGGTGCAATTTAAAACAGTTACCGTGGCGCTTGGGAAATAGTTTGTGTACCGTTTGACAACATTTTCTGTGCTGTCGCCAAAGGAAAAATAGGAGCGTTTTTTAAACCACACCTTAAGTTGATCTGAAGTTTGTCTCTTCTTCCAAAAAGCCCAGTTCACATATTCCCATCTTGTCCACAAACAAGCATGTGAAGAACAATGTGAGATTTATTTCTGTGAATTATAGAGTCATTTAGGTTGGAAAAGACCTTGAAGAACATCCAGTCCAACCAAAACCCTACTGTACCATGTTCACAGCTAAACTGTGTACCTAGGCCGCACCTGGGGGTGTCTGCGCCTACAGCCCTGTGGCTCCAGGGTGCCTGTTGCTGTCCCCCCCCAGTCTCCATCTCAAACATCTGGGAGCAAATACATGTTTCCAAGTTGGATTTGCCAGAGCTAATATATTAAGTAAGGAGTGAGTTAAATAGGCAAGAAGAAATACTGGAGGGAATGGCAAAGTCTCCATTTTCCTGGGCCTCAGATGATAAATCTGGGGCTATCCTCAGGGGTGCAGTTGGGTGGAAGTGGACTCAATGCCCAGCTTTCCTGGGAAAATCCTAGAGGAAAAAAATTGGTTCTGTCATAGGCAGAACAGTCGCAACCGAGAGTATTTTCACCTCCTTTAATTTATTGCCAGTTCTCACTAACTTCTCACTGCTGATTCGCCCGAATCAGTGATGAGAAAAGACCAAACCATGAACAATAAAGCAAGCACTTAGGTAAACACCTTTCCTAGTCTCAACTTTCCTTTTTTTTGTGTGGGGTACACTCGGTCTGCCTCAGTTCTTCCAAGGAAGTAATGGTGGCCCAGGAGGTCAGAGCTGGGGGAAAGCTCACTGCTACTTCATGATTATTGCCCATTATCTTCTACTGTCCCGGCCCCAGCCTGTGTCACCTGTAGTCTGAGGAAAGCGTCCTTGCCCCAGCATGTCAAGGGTCCTGTCGGGGATTAATTCAAGAGGAAGTAGTTTTGTGGCCACAACCTGGGGCTTTGTTACTTTTATTTCTGCATCATTTCAAATGCTGGAAGCACCTGAAAAGTTCCAGGGTAGTAAGTGAAGGGCTGTTCTTTATCATCCGCATGGAGTGTTCAAACCAGTAAAACTGCTGGTTATAATATTAAAAAAAAACCGGCAAAGCAAACCCCCGAAGGCATTCAAATGAGCTGCTTTGTGCCAGGAATTCCTTCCCATTTGGACAATTGCATTAGCTGCTTGTCTGCTCCGAGCCCCAGCCCAGAGGTGTAGATTTTCTTGAGAAAGAATTTTGAATTCAGTATTTCCTGCTCAAGACGCATTGCTTTTCTTCTTACGTGATGGTGGGTTTTGGAGTGTCTAATTTCGTCTTGAAGCTACTGTGGAAAGAGGAAGGAAAACACTTTTGCTGGAGAAAAGGCAATGTGCACAAAGGCAAAACCAGTAAAAGTTTGCAAACCTCAAGATTCTCTCAAGTGCAAAGCTGTAAGACCTGGGCGTTTGCATAAGCACAACCTGGCAGAGCTGCTGCTGAGCAGCAGGCAACTATGAATAATTCTAAATAACACTATTATTTAATAATAAAGATTTGTCTTGGTTTTTTTTTTTTGTTTAATAATCAAAGAAAATAAACCCTTCAGCTGCAGTTAATGTTTAGCTTTCCTTCTCTGGTGTTCTGACCCTGAAGAGTGAGATTCCTTTGCAGTGATTTCTGTAACTACAAAGGAGATCTGCTCAGTTCTCTAGTATACGAAAACACTTTTAAGTTCAAAAAAAGAAAACAGCAGTAGAAAACGATGCTGCAAAAAATGCTTTCAAATCCAACCTTTGTGTTCCGGTTCAGCCCCAGTGCCCTGTTAAGATGCAGTTGCGAAGCAGAGCAGGCATTTCCCGGGGGGGTCTGCAGGAGGGACATCTGTGTGTCCTGCACCAGACCCTCATTAGCATCAGCAGCTGCAGACCAATTGCACCGTGGAGATAATTGCGCTACGTAATTAGCTCCCTTCGTTCCCAATAGCTGCTCTCCTCTGGGGCTCCCGCTGAAGGCAGCAGGAGGTGGAAGGGGGCTGAGCATTTGCTCTTCAGGCTCCCAGCCAGCCCCTCTGGTGCTCCTGCCTGATCTGCTGGAGTGGGCCTGGAGAGACTTCTCCTCCTCCTTGGGTGATGGAGTAACAGGGAAATAGGAGGCAACAAAATGAAAGTCAATGTAAGTACGAGATTATTTTATTTCTGTTGCAGTTAATTTTGTGGCTGGTTTCATTTGTAGTGGAAGTGTTCATAGCGTTGGAGGTGTCTGTAGGGCGAGATCTGTGTCTGTCCGGATCCCTCTCAAAGTGTGCTGTTGATCCTATTTGCGCACTAGTAACAGCACGTGGTCTTAATTTTCACAATACAATCTGAATTAAGCTGAAAAAAATGCTTTACCAGGAACAATAGTATGGCTAAGAAGAGTAAGGGGTTTGTACAATGCGTATTAGGCAATAATACAGCTTATTAAAACAGTTACCAGGAATGAATGGCCCTGCCTGGTCATTTGGATACCCCTTGCTCTCCATACTTCCTTAGAAATAAGGAACTTAAATGATTCATATTTGAGTTATATATTATCTCAGAAAAGATGATGGGTTTTGCACTAGCAAATGAGTAATGGAAATGTTTTAATAACTGGAGTCACTCTTTTTTTCACAAAGAAAATGTCAATTTCAGTATGAGTTATGTGACCTTAGGAAATTCTGTGCACTCTAGGATAACAACTGACCGTGTCCTGCAGTGCTCTTTGCATAGAGAACTGAAGCTTAGGAAAGGAAAGGAGTGGTGACAGCGTTCATTTTCAGGAAATACTGCTCTGCTCTGGAAGGAGGGCGAAATAAGTGGATGGATCAAATCTCTTTCATAATCCTATGTTAATATTTTTGCCCAGACTTCCAGCACGGCACACATGCAGACACTGAGCGTTAGTTTGCTTTGTGCTAAGTGGAATTTCTTTGGCTGTGGAGCTCCCTGAATCTTTCAGCCCAAGGGTGCAGCTGATCTCTGGCAGCTGTGACTGGGGCAGGGTCTGTGCAGTCCCCATGTGCCCGCTGTTAATGACAGGGCAAGGGGCAAGGAGCAGCTGCCACGGGGAGTGGGGATGCTGGGGAGTGATGGGGGGAAGGCAATAAACCAGCCGCTTCTTTCCCCAGAGAAGTATTAAAACTTCAGATAANNNNGAATTGTTTGGGGGCCAGTAACAGCAATGAGAGGAGCAGGAGGAAGCGGCAGCCTTTGGGAGATGTGGTGTTGCTGCTGATTCATTATGAATCAGAGAACACTCACCCCGAGCCTCTGCCTCTCCAGCTGCTGTCACTTCTGCCACGTCCTGGGACTCGGCAGAAGCTCTGCCGCAGGTCAGATGGGATGCAGGGACAGCATCCTGCCGTGCTTGTGCACCCAGCAGGAAGGATACACAGCAGTCACTGCAAATGAAAAATTCACACTGTGCTCCTGACAGCCTGTCCTAGGGATTTCTTGCCTATTCCCACCGCAGGCAGAGGAAAAAGAGCAAGGACCCTGCTCCAACGAGTCTCTGCGAAGCATCTGTTGCCTAGGAGGAAGAAGGAGAAAACTTGTACTCGTCAGCACTTTCCATGTCTTTAAATCTATGGTTGGAAATAGATGTTGTACTAAAATGTCATTAAGATACTAAAAGCTTTAGAAAGTTAAAGTAACTTGATGCACATGGGCAAAAATCTGGATGTTGGGGAAAAGCAAAACCCAGTAATACATATATATTCTGGGTTTTATATATTAGGAAATGGCAATTTATTTTTCCTTGAATGTGGGCATGAGACCACACATGCAAAAAAGCTGAGAATGGGAACTGAAAACAGTAAGCCTGTTTAGTTGGTTTTAATACAGCTAGAATTTAACTACATTTGAGAAGGAAAGAGAGTTTGGGGAAGATTAACAGAACTGCATCTTAATTCCCACCCCTGCATCACTGACTGATGTGAAGCTGCAAAATTTCTAAGTAGTTCTGACGGAAGTTTTAAAATTGGTCATTTTTTGTGTCAACAAAAACTGATTTGACCATTCAGAACTTAAAACCTGATGATTAGCCCTTTGGTTCCACCCACCAAAAATAATCAACCTTTGAATAGGCAATAAAAGCAAGTCCTAACATTCATTCCTCATTGAAATTCGTACAAAAAGATCTGAAACTTCTGTATAACAAGAACACTTACTTTCCAAAATGCTCAAACAATAAATACAGTAGAAGGACCTTCTGCAAGTCACAGAAAATGTTGCACGTGAAGTGGGACATGCAAGACTCATGGCTAGAAGGAAGGCACATGCACACAGAGAAAGATCTGAGCAGTGAAATTAAATTATTCTTTCTTGTCTACAGTTAACTGAATTGGGCAAAACTTAAATTGATTCAACGTGGTCTAGCATTTAAAAGGGATTTCTCTGGGAAGCGTGTTCCCAGCTAAGGGGGCAATGGAGAATGTTTATTTCTTCAGCTTTGTTGGGAGGTGAAGAGATTAACTGGAAACAGTTCTGTAAACATGTCAGAGGGTGTCACTGATGCATGAACATAACTGTTTAGCAAACAGAACCCACTGCCTTTATCTTTTCCTTCTTAAATATTTTAAGTCCCATTTTCCTGCAGGAAAACTGCTTACAGACTTTTTTTTTTTTTTTCAGAATGCTGCTGAAAAGTATTTGTCTTCATTCACAAAAGAAAGTCTTGTGTTTAAAACAATCTTTTTTTTTTTTTTTAGGTTATTTTAATAGGTTTTTAAGAAACAAGTTTAGATTTTTTTTTTTTTAAAATTTGAAATGCTGTGAAGTACAACAGTACCTACATATCATGTGGAATAGTACATAGTGAACTGGAGTTTCCATATACAAACTGAGTGGGAAGGTGGAAGGCAGAAGATAAATTTTTCTGGCAGACTGGTGAGGAAGATGCTCAAACTATCATTAGGTAGTTATGAGGGTGTTCTCTTTGTTGATTGTACTATAGGCTGAGGATAGAGTTGTGACAGGAAAAGGATCAGGAAATCTTAGTGGGGTTTTTTTGCCTTAGCACAGATATTTGCCATGTACATAGAGCACAGATGTCAGTCTGAATACTCCCATTTTGAGGTTATAGAATTTTATATTACAGAATTGTACAATTATCAGTTTTACTGACTCTTATTTAAAATTTTCCCTTTCCTCATTAATACACATGAGTGAACAGCTTTCATTCTGAAGTCTCCCAAGGGCTGTTAGGTTTGGTAGTGGGAGTGTTGCCGGATAAGGATGCACAAACAATAAAGATGTAAAAATTCAGGTTTGTAGGGAGAGATGCTATCTTAATATCCGATCTAGAACCCGATGAAAGGACACACGCTTCCAGCTGCACAAGAACTTTTCTTCCCACCTAAATTAACTGAGCCTGTGTTACCAGAGGTCTTACACTGTAAATCCATTCAGTATGGTTGGCTCAATATACATGAGGAATTAGCGCTGCTCTAACGAGGTCATGGACTCTGTATGGAGAGAACAGTGTCTCAGGAAGAGGTTGCAGAGGACACAACCTCTGTTTTGTAGGTCTGTGCTCCGTCATTGTCTTGTTAAAATTTGCTTAGTGAGAGGAGTAACAGCGCTGTCTGCCGAGGTGCGTTATCATGGGGCAGCCAACTGGCTTTTAAGATGTTCTTTGTCTTAGGAGATTTTTTTTCAGGGCTGCTGACAGGGGAGAAGCAACAAACGTCAAAGAAGGGAGAACACTGTGATCTCATTTGTGTCGCTCTAGTACTTATTACATCTTGGTTATTGTAAGGACACATTAATGAGATCATATAAAATAAAGAAGAACGATACACAGCTGGCCCTAGATGGCATTTTGTGGATGATAATGTTAGACAGCCAGTTTCCGCCTCTCTGGTAATAAAGAAAAATGCAGATCCCGTTGGCCCCAAAGCACAGCTTCTTCCTTGCGAAGCATCCCATAAGGTCTCTGTGATCCTGGGAATGCAGGACTTGTTTATAGTTAATGGCAGGTCAGAGATGCTTCTGCTTACATGATAGAAAGGCGCTGCCGCAGTGATTCTTTACATATGTCCTAGACATTGGAAAGTATAGATAGCGCCCAATTTCTGACAAATAGCCCCACATTAGATGAGCCAGGGCCAGTACCACAGATAACCTCACTCCACGTAACCGGAGAGGAACTCGGTAAGCCTTAACTACCTGTGCTGTCGGATCAAGCACTCATGTGCCATAAATCTCCTGTAACTTTTGTTTGTCAAACTCTCCTATTGTTATTGGGATCACAAAATCAGTTGGCTGGGATTAGTTCTCTTGGAAGTGCCCCCCCAAAATTAAATTTATTTGGAAATCAAATTGGAGCAGATTGGGCATCCAGTGGCTTCTCTGTAGCTCTGTTGCTTAACACAAGCAGATGGGGCTCATAGGATGCTGAGCTCTGGGGATGGCTTGGGCTCGGTGTCCCTAAGGGGCAGGGCAGGGATGGGAGGGTGGCAGTTCCTTATCCAACCTCACGGTGCTTTGGTCTACTCAACATGGCCATACCCTCATCGTGGGAGTATTGCTAGGGGTTTAAATTCAGTGGAATGTGCATATAACCAACCTAGCTCTCATAACTGACCCAGCTCAGTGGCTCCAGCAGGTTTTTTATGGTGCTGTGTATCCAGGTTTCAGGTCAGGGCCACCACTAGACCTATGATAAATGCTCTCTGTCAACCCCTCTCCTTTTCCAAAGGGGAAGAGAAAGGGAATAAGGCACAGAGATGTATGGATTAGAAAACTAAAACAGCATTAATGAAATAATACAATGGAATATATATAAATATGCAAATCCAATATTGAACCCAACCATGTGATGACAATTATGTCACCGTCACCACTGATACTGTGGAGCAGGCACCGGGGAAGTCCTGGGCAGGACTGAAGGCAGAACAGAGTCCTCCTTGGATGCCAGCCATTGCAGAAGTGGCTTGACCCTCTAGATCGCTCAGCTTTATACCAAACATGTCATACATAAGATGGAATCACTCGGTGGTCAGTTTAGGGTCCTCTCTCCTGTCTGCTCCTCCTCACAGGTGCAGCCTTTTATTTCCTGCACCCCCTGTTATGGTGTGCAGGATTTAGCAGTGACCTTGGTCTCCAGAAAAGCAAATATAAGCAAGAGCCTTTCTGCACACACCAACACTTGGTCGTAACTCAAAACACGGAGCATTATCGCTGCTAGAAGCAGACGCTGTCTGCAAAAATGCACCGTCAACTTCAGAAAGTGCAGTTAGTCAGAAGAAACTGAGCTGAAAAGTAAAATCACTGAACAGAATTAGTTCTGTTCCAACTCAAACTAGGACACTGTTGGATTTGGTACCACCTCAAACTCCACTAGAAAATCAGCTAACTTACAGCAAGCTCTTTGCTGCCAGAACTAAAGCACAGTCCACAACCAAAGCTAGCTAGTTCAACATTTGCTTGTACGTATATCCTATACATAGCCTAACACATCCACGGCTGTGATGCTGGGCATTGCCGTGGGTTTGTAACTGTTGGATTTTACCAGTATTAGGCTGACCTTCAACATCTGCTTCAGCATCCTGGGCTAGTTCTTGTGGAATGCACAGCTGGGACGCCTAAAAACTAATGGAGCTTATACAAACAGTATTGCCTACATTACTTTGGCGATAACACCGCATAAAAGAAATGCTTCACAGTCTCTTCAACACCACCCCTGGTGCAGTGAGGTCCTGAGAGCCTGGGTGAGCAACCAGAATACTTGGGAAGTAAGCAAGAAATAAAGGGGACGTACTAGTACTGTAAATAGAGCAGCAAAGGAGAACACAGAGCAAAATATAAAGGCAGACCTGTTTGACCTGTTCTTTTTATGCCTTGTGGAAATGTTCCTCCTTCTATGCTTTTTTGGGGGGATTAGAATTCAAGATAAATTAGTTACTTCAGTGAGGTGGTGCTGCTTGTGTTGTTTTTTCAACGTATTGCTGCAACTTCCTGCCAGGCTGTGGGCTCTGAAAATACATAGAAGAGTCTGTTCAGGGAAGATGACAGTGGGGGTTTTATGCCTGGGACCTTCCTGTAATTTGCTAGTTACAATTTGCCAAAATATTCTGTATTACACTTGTTTCTACCTTTTATAAATTCCTTCAGAGACTAGTTCCAAGTGAAAAGGATAAGAAATCTTCATTTAAATACTTTCCTACGTGGATCTACCCTTTTTAAAGTGCACTGAAAGATGTTACCAAGGGCTGCAAGCCAGTTAGAGTGCTAATGCCTTTCACTGTCACCCAGAATTGTAGCTGTACCAGTGGGTGCATTTACGCCAGTGATGGGCTGGTACTTCTGAAAGAAAATAATGAAAAATTGAATTATGTTGCTGTGCACTTAGGTAATACTGAAATGGAGAGTGGATGGAAAATATTTGCTCTCCAACTCTGTAGTACTGGCCATGTGTCCTGAAACTTGAAATTTAATTTAGCGCTGCCTTAGATGGAAGAACCTATTCTTTTTCTATTTTTTCTGTTTTTTCTTTTTTTCTTTCTTTTATCTTATTTTTTTCTTTTTTCTGTTTTCTCTTTTTTTTTTTTTTCTTTTCTTTTTCTTCCCAGTTGAGAGCTACACTGACCTGCAGATACTCTTCCAGTTCATTACTGTTCTGTAGTCTGGACACTGGGGCCTGTCTTCATCACTTCTTTATTTAAAAACTTTGGTGGTTTTTGTGTTTGTTTTTTTTTTTGTTTTGTTTTGTTCTAGCCCTGTGGATGGAATATGAGATGATCTATGAACAGATTTGTTGTTCTAGCTAGATCAGGTTTCCTAAAGTGTCCTATGGTTTTGTTTGGTTGGTTTTGTTGCTTTGTTGTTGTTTTGGTTTTTTTTTTTTTAATGTCCTGCTTGGCTTGCAATTGAGATTATTTCTGGGTATTCCTGGGTATTCGTGTTGCCTGTAGATGCGAGCCTATGTGTCCTAATTTGAGCTCCACAAATCAGAGATCACCTTCCAAAATTTGAACTAGTGTTCTGCTTTGACTTGGTATCTCACCATGGGCTACTTGCCCTTGGATGTTTGCACAGCTTTATTGGCAAAACCGAAGGAATGTGGGCTGTGCTTCAAGCAAAGGGAACCCTCTGTTGAAAAGGTTTGTGACTTTCATGGTGTAAGTTAAACTTTTCATTCAGTGTGGGTGCCCCTGAATATACTCCTCTGACTTGACCAAGTGAAATGTTGGTCCGTTGAGTTTTGACAATCTTTCTGTGGAATAGCTGGTGTTGAATGGAGCTCAGACCTCCCTGCTGCTTACACTGACCTGGCTGTTCTCTCACTTCACTTGTTTTGCAGCAAAGCAGACCTAGCAATGTCTAGGAAAAGAGATGAGAGAATAGCTGGAATAATTTCTCCTGCTAATACTCTTCCCTTACAGCAACAATAAAACACAACAGCAGCAGGTATCTCCTCACTCTGCATAACTCAGGTTGTAGCCTACAGTAATTATGTGCAGCGATTCTCACTGAGGTATACAGGGCAAAATCTGACCTTGTGAAAATCAGCATATTTACTCTGAAACAGATGAGATTTTAAATTAGACCTGCATAGTTTCATACATTAATTACAGAATTAGGCCCAATAATGTTAGTAAGAAAGAATTAGCTGTGGAACTGTCAACATTTAGATGCCTTTTAAAACCACACTGAACTAAATTTTCCTCTTATTTGTATTGGTGCAACGGAGAAGGACAGTCTTGTTGTCTAATGCACTAGACAGAGGCTCAGTTCCTGAGTTCAGGCTTCCTGGCTCTGCCACCAACTTCCTGCATGTGCCTGGATAAGGCTCTTCACATTCAGTTGCCTGTTTGCAAAGCAGGGAGAGCGTCCTTCTACCCATCCTCTTTGGGTCTGAAGAAGAGGGACTGCCTTTCAATGCATCTGCAGAGCACCCAACAACAAGTAATCAAATGTTAAGCCAGATCTAGAAGTGTTGCTGATTAATAATACTGCAATGTATTTTTCTTTTACAATTGCAACAACATGTGAAGCCCAAGCCCACCCTGGGCTGCACTCTGTGGTGGGATTCCTGGAGGCCTGACTTCCGCACAGGTGGTTCAGAGCATTTGACATTGTCCAAGTAGAAAGTAGACTCCCATGTTCAAGGCAAGAAGACTGTTTTAACCACGCTAGGACAGAAGGTAAATGGGACTGTTGTCCATCTCTGGCAGCTGCTGATGGACAAGCCCATGTATCATAAAAAGGCCATTGTTCATGGCCACCCTGGTGAAGAAATATGTGCTGCTAACAACAGGCTGTTCTCATCAGCTGAGCTGACAAATTGGTGTTCTTCTGTTGCAACTTCAAGGCAGCTGTTGCTTTACACCAAATGCTCTGGGCAAAAATACAAGGCATCACGTTTCCTATGTGGGTACTATCTCTTTGGGCATTACTTGTACATTCTGATAAACTAATGCTGAAACACAGCCAGCATCCCACAGCCCGGGAAGCAGTCGTCAGCCTCGTCTTAAAGCTGAGAGCAAATGGTATCTTGTACTGAAAAACACTACGTCCGCAGCTCACTCTACCCTTTGCACAAATGCCTCGGGGGAATAAAGCTACCTGCTGCTACTACTTTTCATTCTTTTAACAGTCATCTTTTAATGAGTAAGCAAATAACCCAAAGTAAATATGCTAAAAATAGAACATGGTGACTGACACACTCATGATTTCCAGAAATTTATGGGCTTCAGCTGAGACAGGTAGGGCTGCCCTGTACTGAAGAAGCTGGGAAATATTCATATTTGCAATCTCACAGATTTTCTATGATCTTAGGAAAGTTGCTTACTCTATTCTTTCTTGGTTTCCTGTCTAAAAAAATTACTACGAGAGCAGTCTATGAAGATGCTGAAAGATATACTGGAGACAGAAGTATTCAGATACAGGTGATGTCTGTGTGATGGAGAGAAACGCAGGCACAGTTTCAAGTGTGCTTACCTGAAGATAAGCTCATTAATGCACTGACCTGTCATGAAGACTGAGCAGCCAGCCCAGCGATTTATTTGGTATCACTGTGTACATAATTAGATTTTCCCCTGAGTTAATATATCACAGAAGTCATTAGCTTGGGATGCTCTGTATCAGTAGGGTCCAGGCCTTCAGTCTGGGCTGGACATGGACAGAGTTAGCTGGAGTCTGGGGCTTCACAGGTACCACAGCCCACTGCTGCTCTTAGCAGTATTTCTGCTACTGGTGTTACCACTGGGCACTTATTAACCCTCGTAGCATTGAGAGGTTACTGAGAGGTCTGTATTCACCAGGCTCTGAGAAAACAGAACGTTTAAAGGAAAATAAGCAAGATTAGGGTTGTTTTTTGTTTGGGTTTTGGTGGTTTGGGGTTTTTTTTTTTGTCTCCAAGTAAAAAATAATTAGCCTTTTCACATGCAGTTGAAACCTTCAGATATTGAGTAGCAGGCAGGAAGGCAGGAGTTTTATTTTTTTAATAAGTGATTCATTTTCTCTGCAGCTTCTGACAAAGAATTCACAGAATGCCGATAGGGAAACATCTATTTTTCATATGGGGATGTTCATAAGTAAAAAGTCTAAGTAATGAACATCAGCAGCACTTTTCAAGATTGTTGCAGGGAAAGGGTGGTGAAGAAATATTGCAGTATTATTATTATCTATTTCTTTACTTCACTGAACATAGCATGCAAGGCTGCAAACGTTTAACTCTCTGAAAGCAATGCTCTGAGAAACTTTGCTTAAAGTGAAAAATGGGTGGACATGAATTAAATTGAAATTAAGGTGGAGATAAAAACCAAACCAGAAACTAATTAACACTGTTGTTGATGTAGCAGCATAATGCCGATGTTTTTTCTCTCTCCAGAATACCTTGGCCAAGGCGTTATATGACAACAAGGCAGAGTGCTCAGACGAGCTGGCCTTCCGCAAAGGAGACATTCTGACGGTTCTGGACCGAAATGTCATTGGCAGCGAGGGCTGGTGGAAATGTTCCCTCCACGGCAGGCAGGGTCTGGCCCCTGCTAACCGCCTCCAGCTCCTCACCGCCTCTCAAGCTGTCCTGCTGCCTCCTTCCACCCAGAGCGACTCTGCAGAGTCACCAGCGGGCCAACAAAACATCTACCAGGTTCCCTCTGTCCCCAAGCCAACTGTGTTGTCATCTACCTATGAGAAGATGGAGGGATGGGTTAAATCTCCAGCCAAGGTCTCTACCCTGCCTGCCCAAGGAATATATCAGGTACCGGCCTTGGCTGCACGGCTGCTCAGTGAAAGGACCAAAAACTCAACAAACCAGGTAGGAATGTAAGCAGCTATAACAGCAACAAGTGTTATTATTAAAACAGTCATTGGGAGAGGGAAAATTGCTCAGGCCAACAACTTTTGTTTTTCAGTGGAATTTGCAGCAAAGCCATTCTAATAAATGGTGTTTAGGAAACTCCCATCAATTCTTCTACAGTTTATAGCGTTATATGAGAAATGCTGCTCTGGGCAGCAGATGAGAGTCTCTATATTCTGTGGTCCCCCGCTTTTTTTGACAGTTAAAAGCAGCTGTAAAATAGGGCAGGAAGTCAGGAATATACCTTTTGTTTGGAAGACGCTAGAAATGATTTACAAACCTACACCAAAGTTAAAATAACAAGACACGGAACTTTCTTCTCTGATGGTTTATAGCATGCATCTGGGCACACATAGGGTCTCTGCGCCCATCTGCACAGGAAGATGATTTGTAATAATAATTAAAAAAAAAAAGTCACCCCTTGCTGTGTGATTGCTGCCTTTGGTCTCGTTTCTACTATTTTCAGCACCTCAGCAAACTCACTTCTGGTGACTGAAACCTAATTTTCAGCGCTGCAGCTGCACCTTCAGCCTTTGTGTACAGTTACCATAACTCAAGCTCAAACTGAGTAATAGCTGCAAAAGACCCTTTTGCCCTTACTGCGATCTGATTTCTCCACATTCCTAAAGAAGGCATTTGCAAATCGAGTGCAAGATTGATAGAATTTTTCCGTGTTGTGCCAGCAAATCGGGCTGAAAATATAATCTATTATTCTTTATCTGAATGAATGGGGCAACAGAAGAGCTCCTTAGCTATTCCAGTCTCTGTTATGAGTTTATAAACCTAAGCCTTGTTTACTCTAACAGAGGAAAAAAAAGTCCCAGCCTGCTTTTATTCTTTAGAGGTTCAGATCTGCCTGAGCTGCCTCTCGCACCACGTCACAGCTGTTGCTACACCAGCTGTAGGTGGTCACAAGCCATCCACATGCACGGGGAGAACGACCCACAGCTCTCCGGACTGCCCCGCGTAGATCCTATGGGACAACTGGCAACGTTCCTGGAATGCTCAGCTGTCCTCTAAGCAGCTGGGTAAAGCCACTGTAAGTCTTTGAGGGAGCTGATTGAAAGCAATAAACCAAAACAGAATCCCTCAGAGCCTGTGTGCTTGCACCCTGTAGAAAAGCCTTGTCGCTTCTGCTTAATACACAGGGCACCTTCTTGCTTTACTGTGACTGAAAGTACTTTAAAAAATAGTAAGATGTGGTATTCAGTGAGTTTCCTTTTTTCCGTATCCTGAGTAAGATTTGTCCATTTGAAAGCAGACCCGGGCTAAGAACAGCTTTCCTGATACCACTTTTTTACCCTTTCTACTCAGGAAAGTCTCTTCTGCCTCTGTCTTCAAGCAAGATGGCTCATGACACAGAGTGCTAAGGGGATTTATGTTCACTCATCATTCTCTTTCTTCAGATGAGAGCTAAAAGCTTTCACAAAGACTAAGCAAGTTGTAAAGTTGGAGTCTCGTTCCTCCACCATATCTCTCCTGAATTTAGTCACTACAACACTCCCATGATGGAGAACACTACTTCCAATTTTAAATAATCTATTCTAATGCAGCAGTGTTTCTGTGGGTCAGTAGTTTACAGTACCCCGTTTATAAACCAGCTGCGGAAAGCCAGGCAAAACACATTTCAAATGAACAAAACTCCATGGTTTTGGGATTGATTTTTAAAAAGTCCTTTCCCAACATTCATATTTTAGCATCTTAACTAATTGTCCCACAGGTCTGGTCATAGCTCTTAAAAGGATGTTTTAAATAAACAGGAGAATTAGTCTGTAATTGACTTAAGTAATGTAATTCCCATATCACACTTCTGTTTGTGGAGCTGGATGGGACATCGAGGTAACTATGTTTACTCCTACCAAATGAGTCAGTCTCTTCTAACTACAAAATAATGCAATTCAGCCTGTACATTTTAGCTTCTGTTAGTCCCACCAAATATGACTTGACCTAATAGCCCTGTGAGACTGGAGAAGTAGAAATTCCCCCACTTTCTTTTTTTAGTGGTTCTGCTTTTGAGTAGTCTAGAGATTTAAGTGATAATTGCAGCTGGATTTTCTCCAAATCTTTCCCTCCCCTGGTTTGTAAGGCATCTGCCTTACATTTTGCCATCTTTGATTTTTATGTGGCAGTTCTTATCTGAAGTAAAGCAGAAATGCTGTCAAAGGAGAATTATGAAGAAAAAACCACCATGCCTGCTCATAAGGTCAGGTCCTGTTTATCACCATCAATGAAGAGCTGAAAGGTTTTTAATCACTTACTCTAACAGTGGCCTATTCAAATAGTTAAGTTTTAAAAGACATCCTGAGTTTACTGCAGCTTTCTCATTATTGTTTGTTTGTTCCCCCTAAAAGCAGCTGTTGACTCTCCCAAGAGCGTGCCGGGCTTCAGTCCCAAATATCAGGAGTGAAGTGTACGATGTTCCATCCACACAGCGCCAGGAGTCCTTATTCACACAGGTGAGTCCCACCATGGTCCCCTCTGAAGCTGGGACTCTCAAAACGGATGTTAAGGTAAATTCTAGTGTTTCCTTGTTTGCTTTTTGTAAAACTTGGCAGAACGTTACATACTTTTAGGGAAGTTCAAAAGCTAATGCAGTTTTCTTTTGAATTTAGTAGGCATTTAGAGAAATGTGTCTTAAATTTGGTACATTTCTAGTAAACACTTCCAGTTTTACCATTACTGCGTTCCAGGGCATAAATGAATTCTGAGCATCAGCCTCTGACATGGTTCATCCATCAGGAAATGTGCTTTGTCCCTGTGTTATGTGATCTGGAAGATTTCAAGATATTTACAGAAGAGTCACAAGTGTGTGTACAAAAAGAAACTAAATGTCACCCACAACACTCAACTCCTGGGCACTAAAATGCAAAGGATTAGGTCATGTAACCACGACGCACTCAGGGCAAGGGCAACATGTCGATTGCCTCTACCCCTGAAGCACCCCATTACATGACCTTGCTCTCGATACCATGCTTCCCTGGGGAAATTAAATGTCACCACTTTTCCTCTACGTCTCACTGCAGCCTGTGCAGGTCACCAGATTGGGACAGACACCAGGTTCCAGCCCATCACCTTCCACACAAAGGTGTGTGTGGGACTGGAGCACATCCATGGAGCCTCCCTGGCAGCGCAGGGATAAGCCTACTCTAATTCATTTATTATCAAGTTATCCACAAACTTATCATAGAATCATAGAATGTGAGGGGTTGGAAGGGACCTCTGGAGATCATTGAGTCCAACCCCCCTGCCAAGCAGGA
>JAVSBS010017246.1:0-31771 GCA_033124195.1 Coracias cyanogaster
AGAGGAACCTTGTGGGTCATAGAACTTTTTCTCTGAGAGAACTTCACTTGTCTTCACATAAAGAAAGGGTTGAAGAGGGAGGTTTTGTCTTCCCTTTATTGTATCTCTCATTCCTTGTGAGGCAGGAGACTGGCGCCTCAGACCATGCCCTACATCACCATCTCCTATTAAAGATAACTCTCCTGTCTGCCACCTTCTGATATTTGGCATGATTGATAATGATAAGAAGGGAGATGGTACTACAGATCAGAGACATAGAATAGATTCTGATCAGTGCTGATTTACACCAGCAGAGGACTTGGCTTGATGCTCCTTACCTAGGGAGACAGCAGGAGATACTTGTCTCCCCGTGGAAAACAAAATAATTTAATTCCCTGAATATTCTGCTAATATGTGATTCAGGATGACATAGCTGCATGAGAGAACCAAATTCCTAAAATGGATCAACCTAACCCAGATGTCTCATTTAAGCATGATTTAGAACTAATGCAAATGTCATTCTTAAACCAAAATCTAACAAGAAATTCTGAATGTTTGAATTGATTTAATGGGTGTGCATAATACTTTTTTAGGAAACTGGTTGAATTTGCTGATCTGAAACCATCTGAATTAGGACTGAGTTCAGAGTTCATCTCTGCTGTTAACTCTACCTTGAGCACTCATTCTCGAGTTACAGTGGCCTGAACATGGCTGAGGGTGCTTAGAAAAACAAATGTCACCCATTTAAGGAGCTGCTGAGTCAATCTGGAGGAAATACACCTCACATCTCCCACTAAAATGAGCTGAATAGTTAAAAACTATTAAATAACACTGTACTCTCTTTTAAACAGTCCAACAGAAATTTACCCTCGTCATCATAGATACCATCAGTTGTTTGAGCATTGTAGCTTTTCCTTTGATATGTTTTTAGAATAGAAAATAGCAGAAGATTGAATTCTTCAGATATTTCTCAACATATGGGACTTTGACTGTTTAAATACTGAAGCAAGTGAGAGATGGTCAATGTAACCTTGAAACACATCATTTGAAAAAAAATACTTAAAAACAAAGCACCTGTGTTTTCTGGCTGGACAACAGTGCATCAGCCAAAATAGCTGTTTTAACAATTCTGGCTGTGGTGAGCTCGCTCCCCATAATTCATTTCATAATTGGGAAAAAATGTAGCATTTTCTGACATCATCTCAGTGCAGTTTTGGACACATTGTACTGCAGAGAATCCAACAATAACCACATATTTTTCCTCTCCATGATTTAAGAAGAATCCAGTGACCAGGACTGCATATGGTGGCAACACATGTTCATTTGGGCTTCTTGGTTCAAAATCTAGATGCAAATAATCAATGTGCATTTGAATATAAATGAAATTGTACCTATGATCTTGTATTTTTTCTCTTTCCCTGCTTTTATAAGCAAATCAAAGAATCAGACCCAGATATTTGAGGCCAGGACCTGAAAACTGGATGTCAGACTCTGTGGGAAAGGAGAAAGGTGTCATCTGTTTTTCAGTTCAGAGTTATACTTAAATTTTATCACTCTGTTTTTTTCTCTCCAATACCTACCTCAGTGGTAACTGATGTGTGTCCTATTACTTGTTTATTACTAATTTTAAAACACAGGACCAATCACACAACTGGGCTCAGAAACCCTGTGTCCCACGAGTAAAATCTTCAGCTGGCAGATCCCCTTCTGCAGCTGAGCGGGTCATTGCAGAAAGAACCGTTTTTGAAGAGGAAGTGATCTTCCCACCAGAAACTAACTGCAATTCTAGGACAATAATTGCTACAGAGACAGGAGAAAAATCCTGATTCTGACCTTGGCCATACTGACGCAAATCCTGACTATGACCCCCTCAGGTTACTCTGAATGTATAGATTGAATAATATAATTTTACTTTTTCTTCTACAGGGAAACTGAGACTTGTTCTGAGAATGCTGGAGTGTTTTTCATCAGCTTTCTGCTGAGAAACTAGCAGGTGGCAGTCAGTCTGCCATTTCTGGCTTATTTTGCTTTACTTGATCTGATTTAAAACAGTTTACAGAAAGTGATGCAGATGGATGCAAGTCTACAAAGGGAACAGAGAGGATGCAGCAAATGCAAAATGGGCAAGGATGGTGCGTGTTCAATTCCACCTGTCTGCCTGTCTCCAGGGTGACTGTCATTATCAGGGAACACAACCAAGTCCTATTTTTAACTTGAGCAAAAAAAGCAATTGTCCTCTAGTTTATATTGAAAACCAATTGAATAACAAGTCCTTTCTGGGAGAGAGTATCTAAGATTCTGCAAGATAAAATTGTAGAGAATGGACCAGGAACTAAAAATCTAAACAAAACCTCAGTTGTCTATCAGCATAAAACTTTTCAAACTTGTTCACTATGCCTCTGTCTTGCATAATTTAGAATTGGGTGGGAAGGGGATATGGAGACAGGAATGAAAAGGAAGGGAAGTGGAATGGACAGAGAAAGAAGATAAAAGTAGAGAGCAGCAGAAAGAGGTGGAGAAAACAACCGCAAAATTCTGCTAAAAAGATCTTAAAAATTGCATGTCACATCCAATTCTTCAAACATAAGCCATGACAGAGAGCAATGTAAACTTTCTCATGATCCTGTCTTCAGTTTGTTCACATATTGCATAAAAGGGAACATTCATACAGGGATTATAAAGACTAACAAATGATTAATGACTATTATATATATGCTACAGACCTGAATGGTATGTGCTACACCTAGCTTTAGGTATAACAGCAAAAGTGTTATATCCTGTTAGAAACCATACTATAAACCTCAAATCCTTTACTAGGAGTGTACTTGATTTTGCAATTCAGCTTTAATATAATAAGGATTAATTAATTAAAAATTGTTGAAGATTAAATGTCTCATCATCTGTATAACCAACTAATTGCAGTTGAAGAGTCATTTCTGAGGCAGTATTTTAAATTTTACTTGCACTGTACTGAGAATGTGAGCTAGCTGGTATTTAATGGGAACAGAACTACAACAAGATTTCTCAGCACTGTGGGTAAAAATAATAACATCTATAGCTGAAGTATTCTGACACTTTATAAGACTATTACTAATGGTGCATAATTTTATTAAAATATGACTTCTGGTATTAAATGATCTATATCCTCTGTCTCAGTCTGGTTAGTCTATGTTGCAGCAGAAACCTTTCAGATGTTTCCAAGAAATAGATCACCAGCAGTACATTTTTTTCAGAAATAAATTATTAAACGTGCTTTCATGAACGGGTCTAAGTGGCATATTTTGCATCAGGTTTATGTGAGGGACATGAGTTTTTGAGTTTAGAAAAAACACCAAATTAGGCCAAACAGTAAGAATTTGAACGATCTGGGCTGTGTCTAAGTCTGGAAATAATCTGTCTCCCCTGACCATGCTCTCAATCATGCCTATGATCGTGATCATCAGAATTTTCTGCCTCGATGCTAATTAGACCATGGCTGAAAACATCATCCAAAGACAAGCTTTCACTGCCGTAGCCAGGCACCAAGGCAAGCCTCCTAATGTTCTGCCTGTACGGTTCAGGAAACACCCTGGATGAAGTGACCATGGAGGAGAAACAGGGGTTGTGGTAGTAGCTCATAAAGGAAATGATAAGACTGAGACATAATGAAAAACTAGGATCAGCTGAGCAAGTATGGGGCTGACAGCTGGGACTCATACAAAGAATGACAGGGAAAGATGATGGGATGAAGAATTGAGTGAGAAGAGACAAGCAAGTTACTGGAACAAGTTAACACCAGGCAGAATCAAGCAGAGTTTAGGCAAACAGGGATGCTGGTGTGTCCACAATTTTCTCCAGCATCTAGAACTGAGCCGAACATCTCTCTCCTATCTATAAACATCAGTGGAGCTCAGGCATGGACCCATTTTCAGTGGAAAAAGGCATGTATCATCCCAGCTTCTGTCTGCTGCCCATTGTGGATGGCAGTTTGCTCCTTGTATCCATTATTCTGTTGTTTCCAGTGCCAGAAGTCAGTTCTCTGGCTGAAAAAAGTTCACTCATCACTAAGGTGATGATGTTTTGTATAGGACAGTGCCATTTTCTGTACGAGAGAAGTGGTACAAGGTTATGCAGAGCTCAGTAATGTTTGTTTTTTAAATAATTTGGGTTTACATCCAATTGCACAGCATCAAAGAGCCAAAACCACATAGTACTTCTGTAACAGTACAAGGTAGTGGCTATTGTCAATGGTGACTGTGAACACAAATGACCCTGAAGAACCACAGAAGTAGGATGGACACGCTTAACATCTCAATGGTTGATCTGTGAACAATTGTTCAAAATCCTGATGTGTGATCAGTTTTTGATCACATACTTCTTTATCTTCTATAATCATGCTGACATTTGAAGCCGAAAATGTGACCACAGATTATATCACACCTTTTGTGGTTCAGCTCACTGTTTGATTATATGCTTCAAGTTCAGTTTACCACAATATAGAACAGTGCTGTGTAAAAATGGCCTGGAAAAGGTGCAAACTCCCATGCAGCATATGTACCCTGAGAAACCTGTATCAGAATATAAAGCTCAAAGTACTGCTAAACTTAATGGTTTCTAAGCATGACGCTGTTTATGTGCTGAGTTTCTACTGCTGCATGCAGTTCTAGGAGATTCCTGCGTTAACATATGTTGGCTGAATACTTGTTCAAAATGAAATTAAAACACTATATTTTTAAGAAACTCATGTAGTTCACTCTGTATTTGAAGCCATGAAACCCTATCTGGAAAAGGCAACTGCAACTCTTGACAGTTTTATCAGAAAATCTGCTTCTGATTGCATATTGCAAACCAAAGTTCCTGTGAATGAATGCAAATATTCACATGAGAATAAAATTGCAAGCATTTTGAATTACTTGGCTGTGACTAGAAGAATGATGCCTACAGAATTTTAGGGAAATGGGTTTCACTGTAGTCTGTTAAAGGATGATTCCTTAAATTCAAGTGCTAACTGTTATGGCATGGGATTTTTAGAGATAGTTTTTGCAACTTCCCTTTGCATTTTCAAATCAAACAACAATTATCACTGTTTGAGAGAGCTGGCTCCAGCCATATTTTGCAGCTTCTTTTGTAGAAGTGCAATGTAAGATGAAGAACCTTCTTCTTTTTAACAGTATAATTTTTTTGTTGTTGTTAAAAAAACAAGCTTTGAAAACTAGCAATGCATCTCATAGACAACATATTGATCCTATGACAGCAAATGAAAACTCTTTAGGGGGTATGGACAAAGAAAATGTGCACATTTTCAAACACGCTCATGTGCGAAAATAATGAAAGTTGCCTCTTTCAATGTCAACAACTGGCAACAAATAATATAGGAAGGAAGTAAGCTAGTAATATATGTGACTCAAAGAAATTTTTGTATAATAGGGTGTTTAGTGTAGCTTTGCTGTGATAGTGTAATGATTTATGAAGTCATGTCATTTGTAAAAGTCAACAGAATTAACTGGCATAAAATCCACAAAATTGTTACACTGTGCCTATATTTGGAAGGAAGAAATGTTAAGGGTAACTTCAATTGTTTGTTATTTCAGAGAAATAGCTGCCTCTTGATGCTTTTGAACATGTCTAAGACAAATCCAAGACCTTTAACAGAAATTGTTATGGTGCCTAACTTTTGTTCCAGGCAGGCTAGGACTACAGACACAGAGCCAACTCTGTATCTCACCTGACTCCACTCACAAAATTTGGCCAAAGATAAATCTGTCCTATTGATTTCAAGTTCAGATCCTGTTTGGTGCTCAGGGCTCTTCTAGCACAAATTGTAATACAGGAAATGTGTAAAACCACATTTGGGACTGAAGGCTTTGAATTACTATTCTTTCTATGACTTCCATATAAATGACTGAGCTTGCATTTTTCCACAGCTATTACAGTCGAGTATTTCTGTATTTATCATAGCTATTTACTACAACAAATCAGCACTTGTTTTCATGGATACTATACAAACACCAGAGAAGGTATCTGATTTTAAACACTGCCTGGGTAGAATGAAAAAGGTAAAGAAAGTACGAGTAAAATTGCCATATAGCAACCAAATACATCTTGACAGTGTTAATTTTGAGAATGTTTTTCTAAAACTGAAAGAAAAGAGATTTCTAAACTGTCCCTCAGGTTTGCTATTTTCAATCATTTATTTTATTGCAGATATAGAAATTGTTATAAAGACAGGTGTTGCAGAGTTACAGTGCACTAAATAAAGGTCCTGTGACCCAGCTGAAGAGCAAAGCTTATAAAGATTACACATAGGAAACACCAGTGAGGAAAGCATGGAAAACAGATTTGAGAGAGGCAGATAAATGGAAAACAAAGGCTGGCACCTTTGATGCACCATATGGAGTGACAGGGTGACACAAGAGGAGGCAAAATAGTCCAAATACTGTGGACATGGTAGGCAAGGCCAACAAGTTTGTTTGTAGCAGTTATTTCAGAGATTTGGACTGGAAGATAAATATTTATGAGGAAGCTTTTAAATTGCCATGGTGAAAGAACATGGTCAGTCTGTTAAAGGAGTCCCTGTTTGGTGTCAGCAGTGAACACAAAATATTCTGATTAGTGTATATGTTACACCAGATGGTAAAACTGTTCTCTCCTTGGAGTAAGGAAACCATGACTTCTGCACAATTACAAGTTCTCCACTTTTCATTATGTCTTCTGAGAATCTGCTATTTCCCACACATACTAAGGTCTCAGCAGTGTACAAGACTGTGCAGAAGAGTGTGCAAAAGCCCTTTATTTCTTGTTGCTTAAATGCCTCTGCAATGACAAGATTAAAATCTTTCAACCCAGTCCACAGAAGGTACAAGCTGTGGTAACCCACCTCTGAAGAACTTGAGTGTAAGCTGTTCCATTTTATGTTTACAGCTCTGATAACGTCTTGTGTGAGAAGCTGAATGCTTAATTGGTTTCTGTGGGAGTAAACTGGAAGGCACAAGTGAGTTGGGTGGAGGCTTTTGTTGTTTGACACTGGCCGTAAGGAATGCAAACACAGGTTTTGGTAAATTCCCTGGCTCTGGGTGATTTCTGAACACTCCGAGACAGTGGCTGCTGAGTTAGCCAAACTGCACAAGAACAACTTAGGTATCAGTTTCTCTTTATAGGTACAGGCAAGATTAAAAAGCATGAGAATCCACACAGCTTGTCTTAATATGGAGCAGAAGGGACGTTATTTGCATAGCTTGTTCAAGAGTCTTAGTGCCAGGCTGTAGCCAGGATAAGCACTTTTCAGTGCACACTCTTAGCTCTATCTATTCCATCTCCTTGCAGCAGGACACTGCTGCAATTGTGGGATGCTCACTATTTAAGTGCAAGACTTGTTTCTCTACTCCCCAGATACTGGCACATATTTGGGGTAGTTCGGGAAAGAAGCACCTATGCTTTGAAGCCTGAATCCTTCTCCAGCAGCAGGCTGTAGGCAGTGCAGTGTGCGTTATCTTGCCCCATTGTCCGTTCAGAATATGGATGACCAATATATATTGGAAGATATCCAATTCTCGCATCCAAAAAGGACCAGAAAATGTCTTTTTCCTCAACAGCAGAGAAATATTTTGGTATTCTGTGTGCAAGTTATTCAAGGCCTGTCACATGGAGGACATATTTTGTTTTACCAGCTTGGTTACAAAATTTCAGTCATTGCTATAAGGAAATGGATATGAATTTGTTTCGTCATTTTACTTTCCCGGGAACAGAGCCAAACTGATCTTTGGATCTGACAAAAATGTAGTTACCTGGTTTTCCTGAAGCTTCATCTGATGCTTTAAACCAAACTTGTGCCAGTGAAATAATCTAAATTAATTTTACTAGTAGGTATTTTAAACTAATACTTCTCCTCCTTTGTAGTCTTTTTTACCCTACTTCCACATGACTGATTTTCCACAGTAATACATTTATGTCAGGACTATATGGCAGAGTGTCATCGCCTTGTGTAAGGCTTCAGTCCTACTTCTAATTGCTCTTGGTACCATTTCTTCAAGCCTGCTTCTTCCTGCTCTTTTGTCAGTTTGGCTCTTATTTAAGTACATAGTTTTTTATTCTAGATCATGCCTTTTTCATTCAGTATTGGAACTGGTCTGGGCTCTGTCAAGTGCTTTTTTGCACATTTGCACACATTTGCATTGCTCCCACTCAGTGCAAGAAGCTCTGCCTTCAGAGTTCTACAAAATTGTTAAGCAGCTGCCTGAGACAATATAATGTACTTTCCATCTGCTGCAATACCATATCTTTTAAGATGGTTTCCAAGATCTTCTCATATGCTTGTTGTTAAGCCCATTGATCCACAGCTTCCTGGTTTATCTTCTCAAGTTTTGGAAGTATGCATTGATAAAAATACTGTTGTTTCCAGGAACTTGTCCTAATTCTAGTGAATTTTTCCATTTTTTACTTCAGAATTTCACCTATTTCTATTCCAGTTCCCTTTCGGTTGTTTTCTTGCCATTGTCAAAGGTCCAAGTCTGCCTTGATAATTAAAAATATTCAGATATACACTATTTGTCCTTAATGTTTTTTCTGTTTTAGTGCCTATAATATTATAATTTGCACATTCCCCCCCAAATATACCTAAAACTGTCTCTTCTCAACAGACATTGATTGCCTTCCTATAAATATTGAGTTGGGGCACTGTATTTATACAATTGTAAGTCATTCCCACTTAAGAGTAAATCTCCTTTCTTGTTTTACTGACTTTATATAGATTTATGTGTATTTTTCTGATCTTCCAATTTGTACTCTAATTTGGTGATTTGTCTTCTATTACCATCTCTTTAGTGTTTTCTTTTTTTCCTTCTTTACATTTTTCCTTATTTTTATAAGGAATATTTCCTATTTTTCTGCAACTAGGAAAGTAACTCTCAGTATCTACTCTTCCCAAATTCTCTATTGATATAAAGATACTCTACCATTTTTCCTTATTTGTTCTGATGTGACACAGTGGTTCTTACTGTATGTGACTGGATTTGGAGTTTGCATGATCTCCATCTGTGCTGAATCAGTCCCCATCTTATGGATCTTCTGTACATTACTGAATTCCAGTAAATTACCTTCTCATACCATTCCAAAATCTGTTTACAAATATCAATAATTTCTACTAAATACAGTCCCTATAAATGCCAATTAAGTTTTTCAAGCCTAAATTCTCTCCTCTTAGGTCTGATCATTGTTCGACACAGACAGAGTTTGCATTTGTCACTTCATTGATATTAGTGGACTTTCTTCTAACCCACAGTGGTACAAAGCAAGGCTCAGCTCCTCTGATTCACAGAATGTGACAGAGACTGCTACACAGAATGTACCAAACTGCTCACAGTTTGTTATGCTTGCCTTGTTTCCAACTATTAGGTATAAAATTGTTTCAGCTCTAGTGGTATATTTAAACTTGTCTTCAGTTTGATGGACTTCCCCCAACTAACAAACACATAGTATTCAAAAGCAAAAACTAATATCAGAAGTGAAAAGAACAGTTAAAGACATTTCTTTGGCCTGATTCAGATGAATAATAAAGATACAGACTTCCTTGCAGACACATTTGTTAGCTGAATGTTACCCTTGTGAACTGTACTTCAGAAATAAATGCGTGAACTACTTATATCAGCTGAACAAAACAGTGAGACTGTTTAAGCAAGAAGGAGCGTGGTTTTCTAAGCCATGCATCCCTACAATAGTATCAATTTTGGTTAACTTTGTTCTTAACAAGCTTCTCCGTTTACCACTGTTACTCTCTGCCCTTGGTTCCCTGTAAGCTCTAAACCTTCTCTAGATGTTTTCACGTGTTCAGTCTTAGAAATGGTGATGTTCGTGCTACATCCCTTCACTTTCATCAGCAGCTGATGCTCTGATCTTGCTATTTTACAAACAGCCTGTTCATTATTTCAACCTGTTAATAGAAAAGCTAAAAAAACCCCAACTTAATTCTGTTGTGGCTGGTGCCCATGCAGAGAATGACAGAGAACAGGTAAGACACATCTGGAGTATTAACCATACTTTAAACAATAAAAAGAAAAAATACTTGAGCTCACTACCAATTCAGTATATTTTATACTTTTATGGTTTTTCTCCTGAGGAGACTCTGTCAACAAGACAAACTGGATTATGTCACCAGAATGCGGCTCACTACGAGTTTACTGCTGTATTTAAAATGTGATGGTAATAAGCAATACAGGTATTTCTAGTGACAGAAAAAATGCAAGTATCACATTCATTTTCAGGAAGGGAAAGAGGGGTGATTTATAGGCCAGTCAGCTTCTCCTCTGATCTCAGAAAGACTATGAAACAAAACCTCCTGGATGCTGCTTCTGGGCACATGGAAGACAAGAGGGTGCCTGGAAGCAGCCAGCATAGGTGTACCAAGGGCAAAATAAGTTGACCAATCCGGTTGCTTTTTACGATGACTGGCTCTGGGTACAGAGGGACAGTAGTGGATGATGTTTACCTTGACAAGAACTTCAGAAAGGCTTTTGGCATGGTCTCCTATAGTCAAATCAGTGATACATTTTTTGGTTAGGTGGACAAAGATTAGTGGTTAGATTGCTGGGTTCAAAGCATTGTGATTAAAGTTCAATCACTAGTGACATTCTTCAGGGAATAATCTGAAACTGAGGCCAATATTATTTAATGTCTAATAAAGATCTGTGTGTTGGGATGCAATGCACCTGTAGAAGCTTCACAGATGACATCATCTTGAGGGGAGTGCAGTGAGATACAGTGAAAGCCAAGTCTGTTCTTTAGAGCATACAGGGAAATGGACTGACAGGAATCACATGCCCAAGAGCAGAGTCCTGCACCTTTGATAAGTCAGGCATTCGGCAGTACAGCCAGAGTGACAACTGGCTGGAAAGAGGCTCTGCAGAAAGTATTGGTGCCCTGGAAATCCTGGTGGACAAGCAGAGCATGACACATTTGGGTTGCTATTATGGTGAGGAAAGCCAACTGCACAGTCGACTGTGCAGGAGTGTTACTGGCAGGTTGAGGGAAGGCATCCTTTTCTGTTCTTCACTTGTGAGACCAGATTTGTGGTACTGTATTCAGTGTGGGGGCTTCCTAGCACAAGAAAGTCCTTGATGTACAACCATGAACCTAGCAGTGGGCCACGAAGATCATCGAAGCCTGAAACACGTGATTTGAAGGAAAGGCTGAGAAAACTCTTTTAGTTTCACAATTAAGAATAGAAATCTAAGGCGGATTTTACTTTCATGGGCTTTTTTTCCATATTGTTTAATTGCTACATTGTCATGGCTTTGGTTTGTACTAGTCAGCAGTTCCCCAACCAGTGTTTGGGAAAGGCATCTGATATTCACTGTGAATCATTGTAATAGTGACTGTTCACAGCAGACAGTTCAGATGTGTCCACTTGGTGCTCAGTGAAGGAGAAGTATGATGCATGAAAACATAGCTAACTCCTTTTGCTGGAATAATGCACATTTAACCTTGTGGTTAAGCCAAGCCTATTCTGTATAGTCGTATAGCTGCAACCCACCCTCTTAAGTCTCCAGAGCTTCTTTTTGCTTATCATGAAGCACTAACACAGGCAGTTGTTGATGAATTGTGAGAGGAAAAGTTATTATTAAATAGAAAGGTAAATTTTTCTGACACAGAAGACTAGAAATTTATTTTGACCTCATGATGAGGTCTGAGTTTGTTGGCAGGGTACCAGGCGAGCTATCCTGGCAGGATACATGGGAGTCAGGAAGAGATGTCTGCCAGCTCAGTTCTATATTCCAGTCTAATAGACATTATTTTCTCTTTACTCTTGGGTAATCTGGTTACAGCCTGCCCCACATATACCTGTCTCTTTTTACTGCTTCCATTCTACTGATTCCTTGTTTTAATCTTGGTTGTTATACACTGTTCATGTACAAATAAAATGGTGTGTGGGTATTACACCTGTAACGGAAAGTCACACCAAAATACGACCTCTGTGCATGTTGTCTAATCACTATACTAGCACTGAAACATACACAGATGTAAGACCTTTAAAACTAGAATGTATCTATTGATGTGCTACAGTCTTATATGAAAATGTTTGCCTTGACTTTGACTGTCCAGATGGAACTGCTTGAAGATGTATGGAAAGAAGGTGGCACACAGGCTTTAAAACTTTAAAGGGGGTAGAAATGCTGAAGTATTTTGTATTTGATGATGAATCTCAAACCTTAGAAGTACCGTGTGCTGCACTCTTCCAATAATAAAAGTGGAAAGTTTTAAGGAACAGGCAAAGTTCCAGTATGAAAAAGGTTGAAAACTCCTGAAATAACATTAATACAGCTGAAGTCCCCCATGCCACTGCAGACTGGAAAGGCAGCTTTGGATTTCATTGCCTAGCTACACATCCCCCAGACTTTGAAATTTCAGCTGGGATATACACAGAATAATGTATTTTTCCCTTGTAATTTCACTCTGGCTCAGTATTATCTTGTTCTGTGCTCTGTTCTGGGCTCTTAGTAGTGCACAGTACTGCAGCAAGTCACAACTTATAAAACTGAATAGAATGAACATTATCACATCAGAGATAGTCTAAGGATGTAAGATAGATCTGTGTTATGAGTCCATCCAGATGCCATGCAACATATGCTTCATGGATAGTCACAACAATAGTGATAATAAGGTTTGTGTAGAAGTCACAAGGCAGAGGCAAAAAAGGGAAGTATGTTACTGCAGCCACATGACAGCTGAAATAGTTGTATGGTTTTCACTTCACTTTGAGCAAGCCTTACTCAGGAGTGCTGCAGAGAAAGGATTCCAAGAAATCAAGCATCTACTTACAGAAGTGGGAAGTTTAGCTTGTCAACAGAGGATCTAGCTTGCCACTTAGGTTCTTCTAGCATGCACTAGTGGAAAGAATTTGGCAGCTCAGTGTATCAGTGTAGAACAGCACAGTAGCTAACATTACAGATTTAGGCCAACATTTCCCAGATGCTGTTTCCTTAACATTGTTGCCTACACCACTTTGGACCTCTTAGATATACATGGAGAAAAACATCACAAACCCAGTGACATAAACGAATGTTATCCCATTCCAGTTCTACATGAGCAAAGGGCTTCGTGAAGGCTGTATAAAGGCTGTTTAGCTATAGAGAGAAAGGCAAACAGTAGTTTTGTGTACTGAAAGCATTAAGTTCACTAGAAGAAAAATTGCAGCATTTGTAACATGCACAAAGTCCATATCATTTAGAAAACGTGTCTGAAAGTGAACTGATACCATATATAAATTAGCTGCTTATCATCCTCTGAGTATAAATCCATCCTATCATTCTATGCTCCCAAGCGAACTGAAATCTTGTAGAAATTGAAAACTATGCAAAAAACTTAAATAAAGCATATTGATTAAATAATTTCCAGATCTAGAGACACAATGGAGAGAAGTGCATCTTTCTGAAAACAACCTGAAATCTGAAAAAAATTCTGAACAACTTGAAGTAAAATTTGTGAATAAACAAGAGTACAGAGGTAACAGATCTTCCAGAAACATTTTTTCCCAGATTACAGTTGTCAAAAAAGCACCCAGAAGTTTATAAGAAACAATCTATTTCCTTTTCTCTTCCTGTTTTTATACCGCAATTTTTTAACTCTGCAATTCCCAAAGTTACTAACACTGGGAAAGGGACAAATTCAATTATACTAAAACCAAAGTTCCAGTATGACTGGAGAGTTTCAAGTGTTTTGAATATCAGTATTTTGTCTTGCTATTATCATTTCAAATAAGTCTCTTCTGGTTTTGACCTTCACTAGCTGACACGTGACAAAAAATAGCTGAAGTGCTCCTTGTATATCTGAAAGATACCTAGGAGTAAAACTATGATGAGAATCTAAGAACAGGAATAAAACACAATCTACTTTAGGGTCAACTTCTTCTTTGGTTATGACAACCATAGTCCTCAAATGGGAGGAAAAAAAGTTGGGACCTTTTACAGCTGATAAGTGAAGACAGTCTCCTAAGTGGCCTGCTCTGAATTACCCTGTAAGGCATTATTGACTGTAGAGACAGTTTAACCTACCAATTTATAAAAATAGGCAAATCCCCCAAACAGAAATCCCTGTGCAATTCACTGACCACAGATGTGGTCAGGCTGCCTCTTGGAACTGCCTGTGCCCAGGGCCAGGGCAGCTTTTCCTACAGTCAGCACTAGTTGTGGGCGCACTTCTCAGAAAGTTAGATCTTAAAAGATCATACAGGCTACCTGAGCAAATATCACTGAAAGTATCTGCTACACACTTAGGAAAGTGGATGCTGATGACATTTTTACATTTAGAATACAACTTACATGGATTTGTTTCCAAATATCAAGGCTACACCAGGGTGCCCAAGAGTGGACAAGAACCCCAGATGCTGTTAAACAGACACAGCACAAAATTATGGATCCCGACTGAGGAAACTTAAAATCTATGGATGATGTTTCTGTAGTTATATGTAAATATTTTTTATCTACTAGTTGCATGGTGCAGTGAATTAATTCAGGATTCAGATAGTAAAGGATAACTATGCAGTTGCTCTAGATCAGCCAGATGTGAAGCAGCTCTGATCCTGAAACAGCTACTGTGATGCTGAGATCTTGTTATAGGAGATCTTGATTCAAAGCTAGAGAAATGTGATTACAAGGCTTCTGGATCAGAGCTGGCATTCCCTGAGGCAGCTGGGAGCATGGGGGAAGTGGTCATGCAGTTGTCTCTAGTTCTCGGTGCAGATGTGTTCTGCATCTATTTGTTTCAGGCTTCAAATGCTTTTTAAAATTTTATTTGGGAAGCAGGCTAAGGTAACCTAAAAATTCCCAGAGCTTAGAAAAATACTGGATGGATGGGAATCTTGCTAAATGTGATAAAATTGTACGTCACTTCAAATTGATTGAAAATTTATTAAGTCAATGTAAAAAAAATCTGTAAAGAAAACAACCTTGAGATTGACTTTGTGCTATCTAGCACCTACTATCTCTTTGAAAATGGATGTAAAGTTCACAGCGCGCACTTGGCACTTAGTATTTACAACTGTAAATGACTCCATGCATTGCAGGGCAGCACCTCTACAGTAACTCTGCAAGTAATGGCTTGATCCTGTGCCTTGCACAGTCAGTGGTAAGGTTTTCAATGGCCTCAGTTGTTTAGGATACAGACACTAGAATGACATCTGGGAAAAGCCCATCTATTTGTATGAATCTAGATTCCCAAACTGACTCTTCACCATTTCCTTAGAAATGCCATTCCATTAACACTACAGTATGGCACATTTTATCCCAACGCTGTTTGGATGTATCCTTCATGTCGTCCAGAAGCATGCATTCTTTTAATGCACACTGTTTTCAGGGCAATCAAAAGAAAAGGAACCACTCAAAATGCAGTTTTGACATTGAGCTAATCATCACTGTCTGGGATTTATTATTTTTCATACAAAAACAAACTGAAACGCAAAAATCTTGTGAACATGACTTGATAGGAATTTCACATGTCAAACTCCCCTTGACAAACACCATTTTGGTGGTACAAAGGGTTCACCTTGCCCCTTTGCACATTAACTGGTGAAACAGGCCAAAGGCTGTGATGCCCAAATAGAAATGAGTTACAAGACCACCTTAAAATTACACTAAATTAAATCTGCCTTCATGTGAAAAGAATGGCTTTGCTTTCTACAAACATCAATTGTAAAACTGTATCAAATGATCCAATACTTCCTACAGCCATAAACTATATGTGCATGCTGTGTGCAAGGTGTGTAAGTGAGCCTGTAAGATTCCACTGCAAATGCTGAAAAGAACTTTCTGTGTTTGTGGAGGATCTCATGTAGCAACAGTCTAAATCTGCCTTTCACTCAAATGGAGAGTATCCAAAGGTTAAACCATCTGCTGGGGCCTATATTAAAGACTAAGCACTCAGCCTGTCAGCCCAATGGCATGATTGATTCTTAGTTTAAGACAAAAAAATGTTAATGTGATACATACTTTTTTCTTATGCTCTTTGTGAACATTTCCCTTTTTAACCTAAGCCTGCTTAGGACTAAGGAGATCAGCATGGTTTGTTATACTGAAGTACTTGTTCTATCTGCAGGCATCTGAGACTATTTTCCCTCTGTATTGCATGTCCAATAAGAAATACTAAAAAGATGGAAAAATGGTGGAAAAAAATGTTTGCACAGAAGATGGAACTGTCAAAACCAGTGCAAATCTGAGTTAGCTTCTTTTTAGGAGTAAACTGGTCCTTCTAATGCAGGCCGACTAACATCTACACACCTGGGCTATTACATACCTCTCAAAGATTGCCACTGCAAATTTTTCAGTTTTAGGAATATTTTAAAAATCCTGCTTCTTAACTAGGCATATTTTTTACCTTGTTTGCCTGGGAAAACAAAACAAAACAAAACAAAACAAAAGCCTCGTTGTCAACGCCCTGTTTTAGGAAGAAGTTATTCTGAAATAACAAAGACTTTCTATCTGTCCAGAGGTTCTTAGGTCCTTACTATTGCTGTTTAGATTTGCTGAATGCATTTATTCTGCTGACAGGCCTTCTGATACCTGCAGAGCTGGCTGCGGAGTCCTCTGTGTGTGTGTGTGCATGCTTGTGCTTGTATTTACCTGCATGAATTCTAACAAAACACCTTGTTTACATGGTCTGTCCCTAATCTGGGACATGCTATTTTCTTTCTTTTGTTTAAATAATCATCATAATGACCAGTTAGACTAAACGACCTTATGCTGCTGACAACAAACTGCTTGAAGGAGTACTGAGGACAAATACTAACCCTGGTGTTTGTCACTCTCTCTTCGTGGAGCTTTCCAGAGGACACTCCACTGTACTGGCCAATGATGACCTTGTCAAAGCCAGTGCTCAGACTTCTGCTCACCACAGATCTGTGTTTTTCTTGTCATAAGCAAGAACTAGATGAGAGGAGAGGATTTAGAAGCTGATCACAGCATGATTCTGACTGAAATACATGCTTTGACTTCTCCTCTGAGGGAGTCTGTCTCTTCACTCATCACTAGGAAGCCTTTGGAGTCAGGCACCTAAGTAACCAAACACTGGAGGATTTAAAATCCAACCTCCCCATCACAAGTGAGGGCCTCCATCCTGCCAGCTGATTTTTGTGGGTGAAATCCTGAAAAATTATGATTCTTTGTTACGTTGTATGGTGATTAAGTGTGATTAAGTTCTATACAAAAATGATTTCAAGGTGCTTTGTGCAGTTAGAGCTACCACTGCTTACCCGTTACTAAAATAGCGCTATAGTAATGTAGGCCTTCCTGTAGGCACAGCAATTGAAGAAGAAACCACTTCAGGGTGACTGATATGAGTAAGCAGTGGTGGAGTATTTTGCATGGCAGTACAATGCAGCATGTGTGGGGGTGTATTTTTTTCCCATACAAAGGCCTGTTTCATATTCATGGCTCCAAACACAGTACTTTCTATGGGTTCTTTTAAAATATGGTACAAATTAACTTTCAGGTTTGCTTACACCTGAAACCAAGACCAGTCATAAACACAGCTTCTAAATATGGGCAAATCACTATAAATAGCTACCTAAAGAATGCACGCTCTCTATAGTTCTCAATTTAGAGAGATCAGTTACACCACATATGTATATAAATAAATATACAAGAAGAAATGCTACATTAAATAAAAAGCTGTGAAAAGGAGTTACTGGAAAGTCAAAACACTTTGAGCAGTTTAATCCTACAATTCAGTTCTAAAAGACAAGTAAAATTATTTACGTGCATTGTGCAAAATGCAGAAACACTCAACAAATGCTTCCGTCTTGTATCTGGAAAGAAGCAAAATTATGTATTTCTCACGCATTGATGATGGAGTAGTTTGCAGCCCGTTAGTAACGATGGAGGATGTTAAACAACATCTAGTAGAAATTAACATTTTATGATCAGCAAGCTAGATAACTAGCACCCAAAAGTCCCTTAAAGATTTGGCTGAGGAAATGTCTGGTATGGCAATAGCTGTTCTTTGATAGATCCTGGAATAGTGAAGAAAGTCTAGAATAGTAGAAATGAACTAACATAGTTTCAATATTAAAAAGAAGGACATAATGGAAGGCCTGCGTAATTTTGCTGCTGTGACATCAGGCCCAGACAGCATAATAGGCAATAGCGTATGCAATTCAGTTACTAGAGTAAAAGGATGGGAATGGAATTAATGTTTTTCAGTAAAGCTCTATGTTCTTTTAATTGAGGATTTTAAACTAAGCTTCTTGTATTTTTAAACACGATCTCAAGGTTGCTTGATAAAGGTAACTAGACAAGTGAAACAGTGTGATTCAGAGGATAGAATCATAGAATCATTTAGGTTGAAAAACACCTCTGAGATCATCAAGTCCAATCTTCATCCCAACATCTCCCTGACCACTAGACGATGTCTCGAAGCACCATGTCTACAGGTTTTTTTAACATCTCCAGGGATGGTGACTCCACTACCGCACTAAGCGGCCTGTTCCAATGCCTAACCACCCTTTCAGTAAAGAACTTCTTCCTAATATCCAATCTAAACCTCCCCTGGTGAAACTTGAGGCCATTACCTCTTGTCCTGTCATTAGTCACTTGGGATAAGAGACCAACACCAGCCTCACTACAACCTCCTTTCAGGTAGTTGTAGAAAACAATGAGATTTCCTCTCAGCCTCCTCTTCTCCAAACTAAACAATCTCAGTTCCCTCAGGAGCTCCTCATAAGACATGCTTTCCAGACCCCTCACCAGCTTTGTTGCCCTTCTCTGCACCTGTTCCTGCACCTCAATGTCCTTTCTTATACTGTGGCACTCAAAACTGGACACAGTACTGAAGATGAGGTCTCACAAGTGCTGAGTACAGGGATGTTTAAGTCTTACCTGGCACTCTGCTGGGCACTGCAATGACAGTGCATAGTGCATTAGAACAGTTTATGAACAAGTTTAAAAATATTTTTAAAAAGTAATTGACATATCAGAACCATTTTTCCCTGGAGATCCATTCTGTCATTATTATGTCTCATGCTATTCAGCAATTTTGCAAATAATCTGGGAGTAAATATGAAACTACTTGTGCTAAAGATAGCAGACAAATAAATGGTTGCTGGAATAATGCAAAGGAACCAGTTTAACACACTGATCCCATTCAACCAAGACATATTTTAAGACAGATAAATAGAGGACATATAGGGAAGAGGAAGGCATGACAACAGTACCTTCTGACTGGGAAACAGCCAATAAATTTTTTAATAAAAAAAATTATTATTACTAAAAATTATTATTAGTTTATCTGTGCTAATAAAAAGACAATACTTGTCCCTCTATCTGATCTCATTCATATCCTTAATTAAATCAGGACTGAAAAGCTACAATGTCTATTGAAGCAGAAACACCCAGAAGTTACAGGTCATGCTGGAGATAAAGTTTCACATGAACACCTAGTGTGATACATGCATCTTTGTATGATATATGCATCTTTGTATCCATTTATCTGGAGCAGGACAAGAGAGATGATGGAACCTCTGTGAATTGTGTTGGTTTAGCCAACTTTGTGATACTACACACTGTCCTGCGATGGAATTTGTCTCACTTAATGACACAGCGTACATTTCTGCATATATTAATCTCTAGATGGCTGTCATAGTTAACGGAAATGAGCTCACTTAAGGTGATGCTCTTTTCATTATAAAAGGCTTCCTAAAATAGCTTGAAGATGGCTGTCTGTGGCACACTGTAGGTGCTTCTCATTAGGTTAAATGAATGTTACATACTTTAAAAAATACTGAGAAACTGGAGAGCACGCAAACTTATTCCAAGCTGCCTGAGAATCATATGCAGGAAGAAGCCACAATTGTTTATCTTATCAGAAGACTGAAAAATTACTTCTTAGAATAAAGAAGAAACAGAGTAACAAAGGTATAAATTGGTGGTAGTTAAACAGGGAGAGAAATCTCCTGTCTGAAGAACACTTGGATATCTTCTCAGAACACGTGGTTTAGCTGAAGACAAGAAAGTGTATAGCAGTGAATGAGTGAAAAGCAATGGCCTGTGATGTACTGATTACACTAGATGATCTAATGACCTCTTGTGATCTTAACCTTGATGAGACAATGAGCTGCTTCGCTTAACTGCAGGAAAGATAAGGTCCTGATGTAGAAAGTCTGTCAGTATAAGAATGGAGGCATGTTTATTGGCAAATAAAGTTAGTTAAGACAAGCTGCAATTCTGTGATTTAAAGTTTATTACATGTTAACTGATACAATTTGGTTTTTTTTCCATAAGTTCACAGCTTTTTGTGGGTCTGCTTGGTGCTAAAGCTACGGCACAAACAGGATTTTATTATGGGGTAGGGACCGTATAGAGGAAAAAAAATTATTATATATATTTTTTTATAATGTAGGTGGAAGACAAGTAATAATAAAAAGCAGCTAACTCCCATATTGGCTTGTCTTAACTAAATAGCTATGACTAGTAAACCCCTGACTGTATTCTGGAAATGTTTGGTTAAAGATAACCAGTGTTTTATGTTCTTAATGCATCAAATAATGTATTGCTTAGGCATGGCTTTGTCAAGTGTGCCTAGACAGCTACAGCCATACCTCTTCAGGCTTGCCTTATGGTGCAGAACACTATGTATATGTCCACGCAGACCTCCATAGTGGGCTGAAGTCTGCTCCTGTTAGTTCTCCAACTTAAAATGGGGTAGTTCAACTGAGTTGGTTGCTTTACTGGTAGATTAATCTCCTAACCATCAGCCCTTCCTAAGAAACTGCAGTAAGATGTATTCACATCCACAATTCCCAATAAGGTAGTAAGAATATGTATGGTGGTTAGAAAAAAAAGAGCAGAAAAGATTTGACAAAGTGTGTTTGGCTTTGTTAACTTCATCATATATACATGCAGCGCCCTGTAAAATGTGCAACAGATTACGAACCACACAGAGAAAGTAGCATCAACATAGAGTGAGCCACTTACCACTATCACTTCCTAGAAACATGAACGAAAGTCTGGTAATAGGTAATGAACATTTCCACAGAGTACAAAGACTAGAAGAAAACATATCTGAATGTGATATATACGCTCATTTAACCTGAACTTACTGCTGCTCCCAATCTGTGTCTAGTCCACAATTCATGGCACAATTCACAATTTTTTTACTTCTTCTAAATTAACCAATCCCACTCTAAAATATGCAGTTGAATGTTAATAAAAGAGCTAGTCAGAAAATAAAAGTCTCCAAAAGCAAACTGCATTATCCTCCAGCTTCTGCTATTTTTTCCCAGCCCTCAGCCTTGTAGTCTTGATTTTCTGATAAGGAGTATCAACCATTGTTTTGCTAGCTTGAGTAAGCCATCCTCTTTGCTTCATTCTGCTCCCCTTCAGACCGTGCTAGTCCCTCTCTGCAGCTATGCCATGTAGACTTTTTCTTGCATGTGAACAACCATGGCTCTACCCGGCATTCCCAAAGCTAAGAGGCTGCCAAATGGAGACCTGATCATGGATATGACAGAGAGCTAACTAGCCAGGGTGGATGTTGTATGCTGTGTAGATACACTAAGAGAGAGGAGCTCTTCTTCAAAGAACTAGCAACAGACAATACAACTGAGATGGACAAAGGGTGTGATATGAGATGGAAGCTCTTGTTTCACTAGGGTGAGGTAAGAAGCTGAGAGCTGATATTAAAAAATGCTTAAGGGTCTCAAGTAGATTTGGAGTAAGAGTTTCAAAAATGCTGTAGCTGACTAGGCACTCATCTTGCTGATCACACTAGAAGCTGGGTTCCTTATCTGTCAATTTCAAATCGCAGCTTCAGGTTAGCAGCAAGCCAGGAAGTCTCTGAGGTAGCAGAATAAGGGAGTGGATTCCTGACAGTTTCTACAATTTTTATCAGCTGCCTTGTCCCACTAGTTTGAGGATGACAGAACATTAACAGCAACACCTTATAAACCAGAGATAAGTGTAATGCCAGGTGAATTAACTCCTTAGAACATAAGCTCCTCCCTGTTGTGGAAACCTTCTCCTGAAATCACCATGCTATGATGGTGCAAATAGGTGACAAAGATCCAGGTTCCAGGTGAGGTAGTTTATTTCCTAGTCGCAAACACAACCAATTTCTCTAGAGAGAGACAGGATCAGATATACTGTCCTGAATTTTCAGGAGAAATTGCTGTGTGATCTGGCATTTCCAAACTCATATTCAGTTGGATGTATATTTGAGGTAGCTGAAGTACTTTGAAAGGGAGGAGGGGAAGGAAACTCCATTTTATTAATACAGTACTAAAAATGTTTTTAAAAGTGAGCATGCCAATTGTTAATGCAACATTTACAATAGTGTTGGCAGGTTTTATCCAAGTTTATCCAAGCTGTCCAGCTAGTGAAAATGCTGTAACCTCCCACCCAAACATGCCCCTCTAACCCTTACTAATTCCTACATTTTTCTCATTCCTCTCCTGTAATGTTAGTTTGCTTACTAAAGTGTGGGTACCTAACTTGAGGTCCAGCTGCTACTGTTTGTGAGCCAATCCATAGGGCTGTGCATATTTTTGAAACACTGAGGCTGCTGTTTCCCTGTAGAAAGTAAAAGTGTTTCCCTGATAATGCCCAACCAGCTGGCTGGCCAATTTTTGCATATGTACAGTCAACATCCGCTGTTCTTAATTTTGCAGTGCTCTGAGATATTTACCGCTGATTAGTACCCTGAAATAAAACTTACCATCTCTTAATAGATTCACTTGGAATTCCCAGGAACCTTTAAATTCTTCATGATCATCAGATCTTAAAAGAAAACAAGAGTAAAAGATGTATTACTGTCTGACCTAAAGGGATTTACTAAATATACTTTATGAAGGATTTAAATAGATATTTATAAAGCAAGATAAACTTTGAAAACAATAGCTTTGTATGTTGCTACAGATAACTATGGATAAATACATAAGGAAAAACAAATGTGATGAACTATGGTATGAAATACCTTAGCTTTTCTTTAAGCTGAGTTTTAATGTCTTAAAAAGACATTTATGTTGTGGTATGTTTCCTGGACTGAGTATCTATGTTATATAAAGGCCACTGAAGTGCTCCCTTCCCCCTTTTGTTTATAGCCTTTTTAGTTTAGATCAATCATCATACATTTGAACATGAAAAGCCACTTCTGATATTTTTCCCTCAAAGTATTTTATCTGCAGTGATCAATGTAAAAAGAAGAAATCAATGAAATTTTAACAAGCATGAAATAGCATTTTAACAAAACAGGGGGGTTTGCTGAAGTAATGTTTCAGTAAGGAAGGAAATACCATTGACTTTATTACAGCTGCCTAATGTTTTCCACGAACTGCAGAAAATAATTCATTGTATCTTAGTGACCTACAATAACAGCTGACTGCTTGCACTTGATGGAAATGTGATTTGTGCCTACTAAAAATTAACCATTTAACTTCTCCATATTCCTTTCTCTGGTAACACATTAGTTTCCTTTGCGCTCTGTTTCAAACTGCTTCCTGAGATGTGAACTCCAGTAAACACAAACACCAATTGCTATCCAGTGTTTTCCCATGAAAGTAGAAAAATACAGGCAGACTGTGTTGTTTCTGTGAGCTGTAAAACCCATGCTGGGCTCCAAAAGACTGCACTTAGATTAGGGCCCTTCTTTTTAATAGTCATTTTATCTCAATGCTTCAATAACATAATAAATACAAAGGACCATTTCAGACAGTTGCACATGTGCGGGCACATGCATCCACATGCACACTCAGCAGAAAGTTCCGGAGTGGGAATGTTAGAGAAGATGCAAAACCAGTAAAGGTTCAGGACTGGACTGGATGACGTGACAATGTAAAGGGAAAAGTAGTAATTTGTCTAAATAGTGTGGAGAAAAATGAGTGGGGATGAGGCAGGAAGAAGGGGAACAAACTTTGTCAATTGAGACTTGTTAGAAGATTTACTCCCACTGTTGCTGCCTCTGAGAAACAGGAGATGGATGCAAGCTGTCCTGCTACAACTGACTTTGCTGGAAGGCCAACAGATTTCATATTCACTATGTAATACCATCCCTCTACTATACAACTTATAGAATACAGGCTTTTGTAAGTAAAACTTACTTACTTAAGTATTTGTCCTTACTAACAGCAGCAAGAAATTGTACACGCACCTATGAAGGAAGGTAACACTGTATGTACACACAGTATCTATCCACAAAGTGTAGGTACATGTAGGTACAGCACATATACAATATCCATGAGCATACACATCTACATGGCATGTAGATACAACCGCTAATGGACAGCTGTGCTGTTTACTAGGGAATGAGAATTTGGCCAGGGATTGGAGCAAATTCTACTGTAACAGAAGGTGACTTGGGATCTTTCATGTCTGTTCAAAATAAACAAGAATGAACATTTCACCTTCAAATTTAACCAGCAGTGGATGCCCTCATAATTTATATGAAAAACAGATATGAAAAAGAGATATACCTACTTTGATTTTTACTGTATATGGCATGTAAAAGAAGACTCTTTCTTAACACTTGAAAAGCAGCTGTATATCTTTGAAGTGCACTGCCAGTTTTTTCTAGTCTTACTAGTTCAAATTAGGATAACTCGCATGAATCCAAGATTCCTTCCACTGAAGTAATCTAACTACACAGAGGTAAAATTAGTGCAAGAAGACCCTGGAGTCTCCATTCACCATCCCACGCTGGTGGGATTCTGCTTTATTCTTTCAAATGTGTGAATGAAATGACCACTTACATTACTGAAATGAAACGGGGCAGTAAGCAAGGAAGTGTTAAGGTACTACTGAAATTGAAGATCAGCCCTTTTAAAGTGTTTAAACCACTGTATTGTTAAATTGCTATAGAAGTCCAGACCACCATTTTATGTGCTAGTCAGAAAATGTCATAGTGAACACTATGGTGGCTCTCATTAGCAAATAAACTGTTTCCCAACTCACTCATGGCAGGATTTCAGGGTGGTGCTTACTGAGATATGAATACCAGTTCCTCAGAGGTTTATGTTTAAAATATTAAACAGGCCTGCTTATGAGAATGAGCTGTCTTAGTATCAGAAGCCAAGAGAACATGCCTGTTATTTAATCCCACCCTTTCTCTCTAACATCACTAACATCTCTCTAACTTCATTTGCCTCCTGCTGCTTAAAGAACTGGACCTATGTGTTTTTGCCGCTATGCACATCAAGATTCAACTGAGCTCAAAGAATAGCTGAAATATGAAAGTGAGGCGAAACGTATGGTTGTCAAACCACTGCAAGCTTACGTAATGAAAATTTTGACTCTTCTGTCACTGGGAGGCCATTTGACAAGGCTCCCTGAGATTGTTCAGTGTTTTGTTGGGCTTTTTATTTATATTACCCTTCCAGACAAAAGGGAAATGATTGGGTAATCAATTGGCACAGACTACAAGTTGACTTAATGCCCCCATGAGTACCTTTATATTGAGTTCACTTATACCTGGTGAAAAGAAGCTTATATTCATATAGACCTACATTTTTCCTTTTCAGGCATTTGAATGAATGAAGAGAAAATATGTAATGTAAACCCTGATGAACATGTTCAGAAGGATGGCCATATGCTTAAATATAGTGAAAATCAAATTCTACAAACACTCATCACTGAGAGCCGTGTTATAACAGGCTTTTCAGATGAACGTTCCCCATAGCTAGCTTATGTGGGTCTTACAAACGGAAGGTGGATGTGTCTGATGGATTTTGTCTTGCTTAACCTCATAGACAACATCTGTATGATGCCAAAAATATTTGAACCATTTTACAAAAAATACTGCCAAGCTTTCTGTCTCAGTAGGTATTCCAATAGCATGCTTCACATATTCGTTATGTACAAAGAATCACTCACTGATACTCATTCTCCCTAATTTCACTGGATATACTCTTTGGGATATAAGAAGAAAAATACAGACTTAAATGGCTTTCTCTACACCACCATTTTCTATGCTTCACCTTATCTTCTAATATCCCTTCTCTCTAAACTAAATTGCCTCAAAATTTTTAGTCTACCTTTGTGTTGAAATCTTTCTCTGTCATAGTAAGAATTAACGAGAGAATAAAAATAAAGTTGTATTTGCCATACTGTTTTTGAGCTTGTGTGATCTTAACACTTAGGTTAGAGAGTTAAAACTGTTTCTATGTGGCATTAAAATGTTTACAGAATTATTCTAAATATTTTTCTTAGTGACTTAGTTTCTTGCTTGCTTTTCAATGAGTGTTAAAAATGGAGTGGATTTTTAGTTTATAATAATACATAGTTTTTCCCAGCTGATTTATGGCACATCAACATGCACAAGCAGTTTGATTTCCTTGACTTAGCTACGCTGAATTCTATATGTCATGTTTCTACATTTTGTTATCTTCCCTTGAAGGTTTTCACTAGACTCCTGCTATTTTACTACATTTTTTCCCTCTTTCACCAATGCTCGCACCTATTTGTAAGACTCTCTTATTTTTGTCCTCCAGGTTAAACATCAGGAGAGGAACTCTCACTTAGAGTAAGTTCTTAGAGAGTTCTAATCAAATGTTACCATACTGTGGAATTTTATATTTTGATGTTATTACTAAAAAAATGCCTTTCTGAAAAAAGTGCACTGAGAATAGATAATGGTGCTCCCAGTGGCATCAGTGCCACGGGGAATGACAGCACTGAATTAAATATAGTTAAAAGACACAGCTGTATGAGTGCCAAGGCAGAAAATAATCAGTTCCATAATATTTGGTTATATATTTTCACAATATTATTTAAAGAATATAACATAAATTAATACTTTTTTTTTCCCCCTAAAGCACACCTTTCAGATCAGCATGTAGTAATACCTGGTACACTTCTTACTTGCTATGTGTGTATATATTGTCCAAAAGTGCATGTACTGGATGTGCTGTCTTCTATCAACATAATTTTCTTAAATACAGTTCAGAAGTTGAGATGGCTGGCCAACTGTGCACTTTCTCAGGTTACAGCCATTCTTAAATACAGCCTGGGAAGTTGAGAGAGCCCTTCAACGAATTTACCATTCTGCACATCAAAGCAACTACAAGTTAAGGGGTGTAAAATTAATCCCTGCAGTGTTGTAGACATTTTAAAGTATTTCAGTCAACACCTGCAGGTCAGTCTCAGCTTGGTGAGTGTTTCATTATCTGATATATCCACATTTTCTTACTGTAGCTTCTTAACAGAAGCTGGGTATGTTTCTGTAGTGGAGTTAGATGCATGTAACTGCAGCTATGCCAATTACTGTATCGTGGGCGTGTAGCAAAACACACCTCCAGTGTTCTGCTTGGCATGTCTTTAGTGAGCTGCCAGCTTTCCAGACAAATGTAAAAGTCTAGAGGGTACTGTAGCAGAGAAACCACAGTGGAATCCTACAATGACAAGAGTTAAGATCAGAAGCCCTACAAAATATAAACCGTCAATAATTATACTACAAAAAGCTACTAAGTATATAACATATGATCATAAGCTGTATTTTTGCATGTCGCACTAACTGATCTTCTGTGGAAATACAGTCTTCTCTCATACTTGTTAAATATATCCAGACAAAGAAACAGCTTGCTTGCCAGGTAGATTTTCTTTTTTTTTTTTTTCTTTCTTTTCTTTTTAGATCTTGTGGAATAGTAGAGATAAATCCATGCCTAGATCACCACAGTAATTGCTGAAGAGAGTGATGCAAGTCCATATAAATGAAATATCTGATGCTGAGCCAACGTTGTACTTCTCAGGTATCTCAGCTGAAAGGAACTTGCAATAGACACCTGAGAGAGAAATCAGAGCCTCTTGCAGGTCTGCCTCTCATGGGAGTTCAGTGGATAGTAGCTTCCACGTCTAACACGAAGCAGTACCTTTCAGTGGCATCTGCCAGGCTTACCAGGGTGCTCAGACCCCTGCCAATCCATCCACTCAGTCCTCCACAATGCAAGTGGGACATCTCATTCTCATGTGCTAAAAGGGCTCAGTGTATGTATCTTGCTAGAAGCTGGTGCAGGCAAGTAGTTCCTGGAACGGTGACACAGCTCATCTGTAAATTGCTTTTGCTTCAGTTCTGCAGCTGCAAGAGCAGCAAGCGCTGGAGCCAGATGAGTCCAGAGAAGAGACTTTGCTAAAGGCTGGCCAGGAAGCCAAGCCACAGGCAGAGACATTGGTACATAAAATGCATTCCAGTGGTTGGCATCTGGGCCCTGCAGCTGCCAAGCACACCCAGTGTGTGGCCATGGGTGTTGGCTTCAATACTAGAACATTTTGAGGAGGAGGCCAACAACCAGTAACCAGAGAAGCTAGTGCCAAGTTTTACAGAAATTACACGCATGTGCCAATTTGCTTGCTATTTCAAGAGACAAAATTTTATCTCATAAGTATTGTTTTGAACATACCCACACGACAGTTAACAGAAATATGCTGATATTTGCTAGTGGTGGAAGGGGTAAAATACTTCTATAAGTGAAATGATGCTCCTCGGGGCACTGGTTAATGAAACAAAACCATAGCCATTATACTATTCCTTAATTAATGCACGAGTTTCCTTAGAGACCACAGCTCTGTTGGGGGACACAAGTCTGGTGTATTTCTTTCCAAGAGACAGTGTGGGGAGAGTTATATAAAACAAAGATAGAGGTGAAATGAAAGATATGCAACAAGGCTGAGCAAGTTTCAGCTCCAAAGATGGGCTTTGTGCACTATTAATGTGTGAGCAGGTCAGAGCATTATGTAAAAACAGAAAGGTTTTATTAAACCTTTAGAACATAACAGAATTGAGCACATGGCTTAGAGTATAGTGTATCTAATGGGATGTATGCTATACAGTTGCAAACTGTGCATCCAGCTCTCTTCAATGGAGATTATGTCCCAATAGATTATTATTAGATTTAACAATGTGTTAAGAGTATACAGTCAATGTATAAGCAGAACCTTTGCCTCACTCCTGGGAGTTGGGGGGGGGTGTGTGTGTGTGTGTGTGTTATCTTTTAAATATAAATGCCCTTATGTACTAAAAAAATTTCATACAGGCTAATTTACCAATCAGGTCACATGTAATTAGCCAAAGGGTTGCTCCTTGCACGATTCTGCAGTCCCTGTCTCTCCCAAGCCCAAAAGCAATGCTGGAGTGCAGTGCTTCTCTGAAGGAGTGCTCTCTAAAAATGTAAGGGCAAGATCCCGTCTCAATGCCTCTCACAGACCTCCCACCAAATCTTCTCACTTCGCAGCATCTGCAAATTCAGTTAAGAACCTGAATGTCAATCAATGGTTTTCTCTGGCTCAGTAATCATTCACAATAATGATTTTGTTATTTGAAACTTCAGCACCAGTTCTGTTGAAGATTTACAGGCCAGAATGGAATCCAGCTCTCTGGCCTTTAATTATCCTAGCTCTATAGTGCTAAAAAACCTATAAAAAAATAGCAAAAGCCACTGAATTAGGCAGATATAACTTTACAAACTCTTGGGACATATTAATTGAGAAAGACAACATGGCAAATTGAAATAAAAAATCGTAAGTTTCTATCATATATGGACTTGAATAAATAAAAAAAAATAAGAACCATCAAATTGCACCAGAAACCCGTCAACAATCTACTCTCATAATTTTATTGAGATCTTGGCTTTTAAATGCCTATCTCATTCAGACTATAAATTAGTGGTGAACTCTCCAGCAGTTAAAATGGCAAGATGTAATAGTCATCCTAGTTAAAAGGAATGTTTTCTTAACTCAGTTAAAGACTGCAAAGTGAGAAACAAGTACCTTAAATCCTAGTTTAACTCCATAATTATTTTGCTTCTGAACATAGCTGTTGCATATTAAGTGCTTGATTTTAATCTCTTTGTTATAAGCAAGAATTTACTCACCAAATTACCATGTTCACGTCAATATAAAAAATATTGTATGTGAATCACAGGAGAGCCTGTGAATTCAAATGGTAATGAGATCTTTTCTTTTCTGTTTCTGTGTTACTGGACTAGATTGTGCTGTACTGGGGCTTCTTAACAGTTTGATGTCTGTGGAACAGATGGCTGAACAGAATGAGTTACTGATGCAGACGCAAAGTTGACACAGAACCATCTCCAGGCAGTGATAATAGAGATGGATGGCTCTGGGAGAGAAAGTTCACAGATCAGTGTGTCTTATCAGCACACTGTAGACCCTAAGTCCTTGGCATTTCAGCTTGTTCTCATAATAGATGATTTCTCTTTGCTATTATGCTCATTTTGTTTCTTTTGGTACTTGCAACTGCAGGCTGAAGAAATTTAAACACAAAGATTAGTTGTATTTTCCTGTTCTTCTGCAGAAACCCTACTTTCAAGACTTGTTGCAAACAGCTTAACTAGGCAGGACTTTAAAATACCTTTTTGTTTCTCCTTTTAACATGACTCTCATTCCAGCTTTATCTTGCCTTCTACTTGGCTTTTTCGGAGAGCATGTCGATACACCAACATGTAACTCCCAAATCGTGCCTGCAGCCACATTGATCATCATTATCTTGAAATCTCCTATATGCTGATGCCAATAGGAGTTTAACCTATTGGATCTCAAGTGTTGTTTCTTATGGTCCTCTGCAGTGCAGTTCACTGGTCAATCTATCATGAGGTGGTAACTCATGCAACATTGCATTCATAGTATTGAGTACATCTGAGGTATTTTTTGTAACTTGCTATGTTTTGTTTCACTGGAGCACACACATCACACCATATGCACAAACTGGACCCATCCTGACTGCTTGAACTAAACCAGTTTGTTCTCTTTTCGCATTTCTCTGGGTTATGAGGCATATGCAGGAAATTATCATCGAAGAAGGTGGGAAGCTAGCACAAGGACAGGTCTTCCTTCTTCTCTTCTTTCTCACTCCTTCTCATTATTAACTCATAACTGTTACTGTATTGTTTGCTATTGCAACTTTCTCCTTCAGTCTCCCATCTGCTGCGTAGTTAGACCTCTTCCAACGCAGCCATGGCTGCACCAAAGCTAGTCCTAGAGTTTGGCTCAGCAGCAAGCAGCGGAGCCCCAAGCTCCTCTCAGGGAACACAGCTGTTGAGTAGGAAAGAGCACGTTTTTCATTCTGAGCTTTTAAGCAACAGCCAGGAACAAGCAAGTGCCTATGAAGAGGAAGTCAGAAGCTGTCTTGTGACAAGTTACATAAACTGAAGATTTGTGGTTCGAAGAGGCAAAGGGAGACCAGAAAATGCCTTCTGCAGCAAAGAGCCCTCAACTTAAAGCAATACGGAACAGCCCCATCACAGGTGGGTGGGTTGCACTTCTAGCTGGAATCAACCCAAAGTGAGAAACTCCCTGTGTGGCTGGCTTTCCTTGGTCCCCTTGGGGAAGGATAAGGCCCTCCAGCGGAGCCCTGCCATTCTCCTCCCATCTTGTTCTCTCAGGATGTATTAACTCTTGCCACCACATCACCACCTGGAATGGGTCCTGTGTGAAGCATGCTCGTGTGGGTGTCCTGCAGCTAGACCAAGTCCAGGGCGCTCATTTCAGCCCCACTGGCCTCTGGTTCTTCTGCTCAGCATCTGCCCTAACAGTGGCAGCAATGGAGGGCCTGCCACTGCCCCGGCACAGGTCATACCCTCCGGCAGGTCTCAGTCCCCTCACGCCGCCACTGATGGGCACCTGCGCGTGCGTTTGCGAGAGGGGAGCGGGGCGCTGGGGAAGGGGAAGGGGAAGGCGCGGTCCCACCCGGGACGCGTTTTGCGCATGGCTGCTCTTGTGCAGCTTCTGGAGAAACCTCCCCACAGCTGCGGGGCCTCCCCTGCGGCGGCCGCGCCACACGCGGGTGGCGTCCCCCTCATCCCTCTCCGGCGGGAGCGGCGAGTCCTGCTCCGGGCCCC